>VUYV01000713.1:166391-179885 GCA_008711295.1 Anarhynchus alexandrinus | reverse complement strand
CTCTGCTCTCCGGAGCCCCGGGGATTTGGGGCACTCGGGGCCACAGCAGGTTTAAACAGCATCTCGCTGCTGCGCTTCCCTGAGCAGCGCCGCATGAGCCGGAGCAGGAGCCTGCAGGTGATGCAGCCTCCGGGCAGGGCAGCAGGAGCTGGTCCCGGCCGGGGGACCTCTCTGCCTGGCTGCTCTGCGCTGTCCAAGCTCTGCAGACCCCGGGGGGAGAAGGTGGGGTGATGTTCCCCCCCGTACCATCACCCCAGCTGCTCCCCCAGGCCCTGCACGGCGCTGAGCCCCAAAAAGGCCGCTCTGCCTGCGCTGGCATCGCTCCTGGTTTGAAGGACACTTGATTGATTTAACTGCTCTGTAGCTTCTTCATGTGGAATAAAAAACACCCCATAGGGCACTGATCCCTGTGATGATGTAAAACCTGCTGAGGAAAAGCCCCGGTGATGCTCTGAGGGCACCCGCATCCTCCCCATCCCGGTTTCCCCACCCCACAGCTGGATCTGACTCCTGGATACGTGCTCGGAGGGTAGAGCTGCCCTCAGATGCGGTGCCGCACTGGCAGGGCTGCGCGAGCAGCCGCTCTTTCCCACAGCAGCAGCCGGGCTCGGGCAGCACAGCCCTCCGGCAGTCCCCGCACCGGGCTGCGAGCTCTGCTTTGAAGCCCCGTTATCCCCAGACCTTTCCCATATGGCCACGTCTCACTCTGCTAAAACGGGGTCAGGAAACCCTCCCTCGCTGTCGGAACCTGCCAAGCATCTGCTCCATCGCAGCCCCACGGCTCTCGGCCTCAGTCTTTCCATCTGCAAAATGGGACTAGAAAGGCGCTTCCATGATTTTTACAGCCTGTTTTAGGACCTATGGGATTTTCCAACTGTCAGCAGTTCCCATGAGCTTCTGGGTGTACTGTCCGTCATCCACCAAAATAAGACGATGGGATGTTGCAGTGGCTATTTCAGTCAGTCCAAACTAATCCCTCGAAATGCATTTTCACTGCCGGCTCCAGGGCGATGCTCAGTGCTGCCCACTGGGCACATGGAGGGATGTCAATGGACGTGGGGCACGGGGGCATTCGTGGAGCACAATTCCTTACAAAAAAAAATGACCGAGCCTCGGCCGTGCTCCTTCCAGCTCTCTGAAAACCCAGGGAAAAAAAATGAATCGATGCTCTTCTAATGGAAAAAGCCGAGAAAATTTGAATTAAGGGAGAGGAAAACCTGCCCTGGGTGGACTGTGCCGGGGGCAGTGCTCGTTTGCTCCCCCCGTTGTGCTGTGCCGGCGGCTGCGCAGCAGCCCCTCTCCTCCCGCTCTGCTCGGGGCCATCCGAGGTCATTCCCAAACCTTTGGGGGTTGTAAAAAAATGCTTCTTCCTCCCCGTTCCCATTTTCTTACAAACCCCGTGCCCGCTCCCCGCACCGGCAGGCAGCACCGCACCTCCCCGGTCCCGGCGGTTTGGGCAGCTGCCTGCGCTGCCTCTCTCGCAAGCGCCTCGAAGCAGGCGGCTCCCAGGGCTGTTTCACTGGGGGGGGTCTAACGCCCCGGGCTTACAAAATCAAATACATACATTACAAACCCCATAACAACCCCCCTGGAGCTGTTTGGGGAAGAGCGAGGATGCTCTCAGTTAATATTAAGCACTGATGGGCATCTTAAGTGACTCAATCCCCCCCCCCCGCAAGACTGCCAGGAGGTGACAACACAACAGCAGCATCAGTGGGACCAGTGTTGCTCACAGCAGCCCCGGGCTTGAGCTCAAATCCAGAGGGATATCGTGCCGCTGCTTTCCCTGGCCCTACAACACAGCTCCTGTGGGGGGCTGCACCCGCCGGGGGGATGCACTGGTTGCCCCAGGAGGTGAAGCCCCAGCCCAGTGTCTCCCAGTCTGGGGGTGGGGGGGGTGGGGTTGCAGCCCCCCAGGGATGAGATTTGGGTCTGTCAAGCCCTGCGCTTGGGCAGGTCATGCAGGGTCCCCCCCGGTGCAGGAGGGCAAGGACCGAGGGGGGAACATCCCCGTTTCGGGGCTCGTGGGCTGCTGGAGAGTGATCTGCCGCTAAATTTAGCTGTTTTCACACGAGGGCTGAGATCGGGCACCGTGAGCTCGCTGTGATGGGGGGAAGGTGGCCGAACTCCCCTCCCGGGCTGGGACACGCCGGCAGCAATCCCAGCGGCAGCTCCAGCTCCGCTCGGCCGCTCCTGAGCACCTGCGTCCAGCGGGACCGGGGCTGCTGCCGCAGCAACCCCGCATCTCTGACGGTGCCCCTGGGACGGGGCAGGGGGGCTGCCCCCGGGGGTGCCTTTCCTCCCTGAGCTGCTGTGGGGCTTTCGGTGCACCACAGGGCACAACCTGCCTTAGGGTGCAGGAATATTTTGCAGCTGAAGAGTTCCCGGCACGTCCCCCGGCATCGGCTGGGGGAGGCTCAGCGCTTCCTCTCTCTATTTTGCCACTCTTAATTGCAGCGTTACCGCAGGATGGCAAAAGGGGACGTTTTGTGGGGTGTCTGGGGGTGGATACAGGGAATTTTGGCTCCTTTGAAGAGGTACAGAGCACCGCACGGTTCAGAGCTGTGGTTTCAACCATGCGATGGTTTGAGACATTTGCTGGAGAGGTGGTTCACAACCTTTCACTGGAGCAGAAGGGTAAAACTGGTGGGAAAAAACCCTGGGAAAAACCCTGTAGGGACACAGTAATGGTGCCTACCTTCCCCTGGCCCAAAGGCGGCTTCAAAACACCGTGTCAGGGTTGATTCTTCTTCTCTTCACCAACGCAGTGGTGCCACTAAGGTCAATCTGCCCGCCCCAGCTTGCTTCTGGCCCTAACCCTCTTGTCTTGTGCACATGGTGATGGAGCCGTCCCTCCCATCCACCCCCCGTCATCTCGGTGCTGTTGAAGATTGGATAGTGTCGGCCCAGATGGGTCAAAGCAAATTAGCATCAAAGCAACCCATTTTAGTGGAAAACCGTAGGAGAGTTCCCAGCCCTGACGTGAAGCGGGCACTGGCCCAGTTGCCCCGACCCGCCGGTGCCGCGCCGGCTCCTCCTGACCCACATCCATCCCTCCGCGACCCGACCTGCTCCCAAAACGCGTCGCGAGTGAACGGCACATCCCACCGTGCCTCTTCTTGGGCTCCGGTGGGCGCCGTGCTTGGGCTATGGGGCGTGAAGGTAGGAAGAGCAACAGCCCCTACCGCATTGACGACCGCCCTGCGAGCACCGGGGATGCTCCATCCCAGCAGCGATGAAGCTCGCGCCCTTTCCACCGGGCTGATAAGTTCCCCCGCGAATGGACTTTAATCATATTTCCCTGTTTTCTGTTCCAGGAGGCAGAGATATGGAAAGGCATGATGGAAGCGGTGCCCGTGCAATCCCCGCAGCAGGAAAACAGGAGGAAGGGGAGGCGGGAGCCGGGGAAGTGGCGGGAGAGCTCGCAGCGAGGTCCCGTCCCTTGTCATTGGGTTAGCGGGCAGGAGCCCAGCCTGGCCGAACCGCCCTGCCACCCCCCTTCCTACGACCACCACCAAATCCCGGTGGCCAAGCACAACCCGTCATCCTCCGCCAGACACCGTTGCCCAAAAACCAGGAGCCGCCAGACTCTCCGCTCTCTGTTTTATCCCCGTGCAAGTGCAAATAATCGCTCGGGCGCCACGAAGCAACAAAGGAGCGGATTCCCAAGCAGCAGAGCTTCGCCGCGCCGCGGCCCTCTCCTCCCGACACCCGCCCCAGTTTGGCCGCTGCCGCCTGGCACGGTGCCGTGCCCTGGAAGCCGCTCGCCCCCGGGGAAGGGGAGCTCTGCTCCACCTGCCATCTGCTCACCGGGCTGTGCGGCTCCTGTCCCACCGCGCCGCATATGGCACCGGAGCTGCCCCTTTTTGGACGAGCGATGCCGCAGCTCGGGGCTGTACCGGTGGCTCCCACGGAGGGTCCGGCTCCCGCGGAGGGTCCGGCTCCTGGCTCCATCCAGCAGGGATCCATCCCTGCCTCCCCTGTGGCCAGCGGGGACACGGATGCCAGAGGTTAAATCCCCTGGGAGAGGGGATCTGGCCAACATGNTGCGCCCAGGGGGCAGGCAGGGGTTAACAGGCAGGCAGGGAGCAGGCAGGGGCTGCAGGCAGGGGAGGAGGCAGGGAATGGGCAGGGACGAGGGTGAGGTGTGGGCACTGGGGCAGTGGGGCAGGCAGGGAGCAGGCAGGGGGGCAAGAGGGAGCNGCAGACGTGGCCAGAGCCCCTTGTCCCCAACCCAAAGCCCTACGGGTCGGTCGTAGGGGTGCGCAGGGCGCACCGAGCCCCGCTCTGCCCTCCCCGGCCGGAGGGGAAGGAGCACGGAGCTCCCAGCGCAATTCCCAGGACCTGTTACCTATTACAGAAATGCACAGGAAGGTTTTTGCGCTTCCAGCCATAAAGCTCCCAGCGGAGGTGCTCCCCGTCCCCGGGGAGCGTGCCGTCCCTTCTGCAGGGACACGGTGCCACTGCCGGGTCCCCAGCCCGGCTCCCGCGGCGCATCTCTCCCAGACGTGCTCGTAAGCATCACGCTCAGCCGCATCGAGCACAAGTGCTATTATTTTTTTTTTCCCCTTTCTTGGAATTAGCATATTTTAATGAGGTTTTTAGATGTGGTAAATAGACGCAGGCACGGAGCAAAGGAACGGCGTGCCCTGGGTAAGGATGCGACATATTTGCAAGGTGGCAGAAGAGAAGGGGAGGGATTTTTCTCTCCTCTCCATAATTATTGCAGGAACGGCGAACAGCAGGACGAGAAGGTTTCAGGGCAGTGCAGCCTGCACCTCCACAGCTGTTCTGAGGAATCCCATGTATTTTACATCTTTTAAACGATTTTCATAACCACTCACTAACGTTCCCCGCTGGGATGCCCATCCCTCTAACTGGGAAGATGGGAGCACGGTGAGGCTCAGCTAATTTCCCATGCGCACGGCGCAAGATTTGCTCTCTCCAAACATTTCTGGATGGTACTTGGGCTCGTGGCGTGTTCTCAGTGGCAACCCATGAGGCAAAATCCCCCCTGGAAAGCTGCATCACCTTGTTTAAAAATAGAGCCGTGTTTACCGAGAACTGGGAGCGGTGCAACTGGTCCCATTAAGTGCAAGGGTGCGGGGAGAGCAGCGGGCTCCTTTTCTGGAGCAATTCGGAGCACAGAATTGCACCTTTTTGTCCATAATCCGGACCCACTACCAGCAGCACAAACTGATCCTCCCTGTCGCAGCCAGCCTTGCCCTCCAGGGAGTCGCAGGCAGAGATTAACGCTGTGTAATTAAGCAAGCGGAGGCCGTATGGGAGGCGCCTGTGAATCCACCACGGCCGCCCCTCGCTCCTCACGCCCGGCCACGGCCGACACGCATCGGATGGGGGGGGGAAGAGAGGGGGAGAAGACTAAAAGATAAAACGTTAGAGCAAAGTTTAATGGCATTTCTTGGTTCAATCACAAACACGGCGTTTGAGGCCGTTTCCCATGGCGGTGATGAATTTCCACCCATTGGGGATTCACCCGGCTTGTGTGATGCGGCGGCAGGGGCGTCCGTGCACCCGCAGAGCAGGACCACGCGCTGCCAGTGCGCGTCTCCGGCCAAATATTAATAGATATTTAGGCTGTCTTCACGCCTGGCTCTGCCGAGCTGAGTGACCTTCAGGGCATGCTCGCCTTTGATNTCTCGTCTCGTCCTGCTGTTCGCCGTTCCTGCAATAATTATGGAGAGGAGAGAAAAATCCCTCCCCTTCTCTTCTGCCACCTTGCAAACACGTCGCATCCTTACCCAGGGCACGCCGTTCCTTTGCTCTGCGCGCGCGTCTATTTACCACATCTAAAAATGTCTGTCTCTTTTCCTTTCCTGGCCATGGAAGGAATCAAAGCGAAGGCTGGCAGTCCCTGGTTAACCATCACCCTTTCAACGGCTGTTCCCAATGCTGTGATCGTGCTCTGCTCTCCTTTGCCACCGCCATACAGATCATCCGCTGTTGTCACTGTATTAAAACTAAACCCATGGTAGACCAGAAGGTTATGATGATGTTTATTAAATGAAAATGGGAATTGCTTCATCTTCCTGCTTGAATTATATCTTACTACTTGGCAAGACAGGACACAGGAGCACCTGCCTCCCTCTCCCACTTGCAGCAGGACCTGTCCCCAGTGTCCCACAGGGCTCCCAGAGCCATTGGAGATGTTTCATGGACCTTAGGACCAGGAGAAACATGCTGGCACTGGAGAAAGCCTCATCCTCCTTATGGGATGAGCAAGCTATGGAAAACCAGTCCAAGCCGTTTGCTTGATTTAACTGCGACGTGGAGATGGATGAAGGAAGAGCCTGATGCTCCTCCAGTGCTGAACCCTCAAAGGGTGCAGGATTTGGCCCATAGGTATTTTAATGCCCAAAGCTCAGTGCCCGTGCTGCCAGGGCCACCACCAGGAGCTAAGACCACAACACGCTGATGCTATCCATCTCAAACGAGCAGCCACCACTGTGGGTGGCTCAGCCGAGGACCGTAGCTGAGACACACAGATGAGGACCAACAGCACGAGCACGGCAAGTGGGCGAAGGGGACCTGCTCCATGGCTTTGCCTGCCTCACAATGGAGAAAGCCCTGGGACCAAAAACCCCACGTTTTTATTATTGAGGCAAATCAAACCGTGCCCTTCCTACACACCAGAGCAGGTCTGGGTTGGTCAGTGGTGTCAAATTGGATTTTCTTGAGGGATCCACTAGCAAACCCCAGAAACGACCCCCCAGGAGCGTGAAAGGGGCTCCAGCGCCCCTCTGCCATGGAGCTACAACCCAGTGAGAAGAGATAATGACGATGACAAATGACTCTCGCCCTATAATTACGGCCAGACTCCATAGCAGCGAGTACTGCTGCATTATTAAGAGCAACCAAAAATACTCCCAGATTAGTCATTCGCTGGTCCGGGTTACGCAGCCGTCGGCCGCCGGGGCTGTCTCACCCCTGTGCTTGCAGAGAGGAAAGAGAGAGAAATTAAAATGGTTTGCAGCTACTTTTATTTATTCTTCGTTTTGCGCAGTCGAGGCCCCCGGGGTGAGTGGAGCACCTCTGGAGAGCCCCAGCTTTGGGGGAAATTGCATTTGGATAATGTTAATTGCCTTAGTGTAGTGTCACAGCTTGCTCTAAGCCGGCAGAGCCGAAGCAATGCACGAGATCGAGGGAACCCACGGGTGTAGATTTGCTTCGTACCCAAGGTGGGATCTGGACATCAGCCTTGAAAAATGGCTTCAATATGAAGGGTGGGAGAAAGAGGTTATGGAGGTAGGGTGGGCTCCACAAGGCCCAGGATGAAACCACGCACGGTGTAACAGCTAACCAGCAGAGCTGCCACGAAGGTTGTGTTTGAAAGTCTGGGGACCAGAAGCCTCCAGAGATGTTGTTTGACACCTTCATTAATGACCTGGATGACGGGGCAGGGCGCACCCTCAGCAAGTTCATAGAATCTTGGAATCACAGAATCACAGAATGGTTTAGTTTGGAGGGGACCTTGAAGATCATCCAGTTCCAACCCCCCTGCCCTGGGCAGGGACACCTCCCACCAGCCCAGGTTGCTCCAAGCCTCGTCCAACCTGGCCTTGAACACCTCCAGGGATGGGGCAGCCACAGCTGCTCTGAGCAACCTGCGCCAGGGGCTCACCGCCCTCACAGTCATTAATTTCTTCCTGATATCTCATCTAAATCTCTCGTCTTCCAGTTTGAAGGCATTCCTCCTTGTCCTATCAAACACATGTGGGTGTCATGTCCCACATTGGGCTCCCCAGTACGAGAGAGATGTGGACCTGCTGGAACAAGTTCAGGAAAGTCTGAGGTCCTGGACCATCCCTCTGATGAGGAGAGCTGGGACGGTTCAGCCTGGAGGGGAGATGGCTCTAGAAGATCTTATCCGTGTGGATAAACACTTGATAGAGAGGAGCAAAGGAGGCAGGGCCAGACTCTTCTCTGAGGTGCCAAGTGACAAGAGACGATGGGCACAAACTGAAATATAGGAAGTTCTCCTTAAACATAAGAAAATACTATTTTACTGTGAGGGTGGTTGGACATGGGAAGAGGTTGCTCAGAGAGGTTGTGGAGTCTCCATCCTTGGAGATATTCAAAGCGCAGCTAGACATGGCCTGGAGCAGCCTCCTCCCGCTGGCCTTGCTGGAGCAGGGCGTTGGGGCAGATGAGCTCCAGAGGCACCTCCAGCTTCAGCGACTCGGTGTTTCTGCGGCTGCGAGCCCCAGCCAGACCCTATTCCTGCCCGTGCCGTGGTTCTGCTCCCCATCCTCCTCCCCGTGACGTGAGATGTGTCCCCACTCCTTCCCACGGTGTTTTGATACCGACCGCAGAGAAGCACAAGCTGTGAGACGGGAACAACCGTTATGATTGCCTCCAGCAGATCTTCCTAGATCTAATAACCCAGACAGTTTATTGACTTCTTTATTTAACTGCAGTCATCTTCTCTCGCTTCTGCACTGCCGTGTTTGCCTTGCAGCTTTTCCAAATAGACATCTACACTGAAAAATACCCGAGAATCATCATTTCTTCTAACTCCTTGGGTCTACCCCTCAGATATATCCTGGGGCTGATCCAGCAACATGACAATTTAATTGAGCGATGCTTTTCCCCATACTATCGGGACACTACATCGTGGCTCTTTTGGTTTAATTTATTCTATAGATTATGAAGGGAAACTTAAAGCAAAGTTTCATCAAGAAGTTTGAGAAGACAAATGCAAAGTTTCATGATCCCTGGGTGTCATTTCTTGCTAAACTGTTTGTCTGGTTGCCTGGACTCACGCACTCCTAATGCCCGTGGTGATTTGTTTGTTTTCTCTATTTCATTAATAAAATGGGATAAAATAATGGGTTTTTTTGTTGCATTAGAGACATTCAGCGTTCAAAAAAACCTGCTGTAGCAATGACCAAGTGGCACACTCAAACGGTGTCCAGGCAGGCGGCCACGGGCTCTGTCTGAGCTCGCCCGCAGGAGAGGGAATTTTCCATCGGATTTAAACTTTGAAGCTCAAATTAATCCCCACGGCTGTTTCTTTTCCTGTTGTTCGAGCGATTCCTTTGTATTGTTTGGCTGCCATGGAAAAAAACGGTGTCAGTCACCGAGAGGCTGTTCACCCCCCTGCCAAAATCCCAGTCGCTACATCACCTCCCCAAGCAAAGTTCCCCACTTGCGGGCGCCCGAGCCAAGAATTGAGAGCAATCCGTGGGAAGAGCAGGGACAGGACAGGGTGGGACGGGGTAAACAAGTGAGTCACGGTGACCTCCTGGCCTCAGCCCCAGTGGGTCTCAGCTATGGGGCTCCTGGCATCGCTGTGGGGCTGCCCCTCCAGCTGCCACCACCCTCCGCCCCCAAAGCCCCTTTTGCTGAGCGCGCTTGGGGTGCTGGTGGAGCCCCCTCCAGCCCCTGCCAGCTTGGGGCAGGGGGGGGGAAAAATCAAAACATTGAAATGGAGCAGTCCCAGAGCTGTGGAAGGTTCATTGCCAGTTGCTTTTTTGGTGATTTAAGAGCGATTTGGTGGAATGAATCACACCGCGGCCGCAGTGAGCATCCCCCGGAGCCCGGCTGGGATGAGCCCAGCGAGCGGCGTTGAGCATCCTCGGCCCGACACCTGCGAACCGCCCTGCTACGTGGCCAAAAACGGCTGTGGGTGCAGAAGTCCTGGCTGTTTCCACCAACCCTGCCCAAACACAGTCCTGGCTCTGCCGCTCATCCCGCGGCTGGACGCCGGGGGATGCTCCTTTGCTCTGCTCTGGGTGAGCGTTATAACTCCGGCTCCTCTCAAGGAATATCACTCAATGCCCTCTGCTGAGGGTCTCCTTCCACTGCAGAGACATCAAACCTCCTCCCTCTTTTCCTCCAGCCCTGTCCTCCAGGAGAAATTGCACCCTTCGCTGGGAACTGGCTTGCGACCATCCTGCTCGGCCGAGGACCGCGAGCGCTCTCCACCAGAGGTGCGGCGGCTGAGCCAGCGCCAGATGTGCTCGCGTGCAGCCAGATGTGCTGGTGTCCAGAGTGAGATGCTCAAAAGCATCGGAGGGGCCCTGAGGAAGCCGGAGGAACCCAGGAAAGAGTCAACCCCATGCCTGCAACAACTGCAACACCTTGGGTTGACCTTTCTCCAAAACCCAAGTGGAATCCCAAAATATTTCAGAACAAAAATTATTGGTTTTTCCCAGGAATGACTCATTTTCCATCAGAAAGTAGTCTGATGGAGAACTGTCAGCGAACCTAAACCCAACAGGTACCTGACCAGCCACGTGTGCCCTCCTCCCGGGTTCCCTTGGTTTACAAGAACATCCCCTCCGGGGTCACTGCACCGCTAAGCGAGGCAGCCACAATATGATCAATGACCTGGCAGTGACACGCAAGGTTTTTCCAGGATGGTGACACCTTCTTCCATCACATGCCACCAAAAGGGAGCACGGAGCAAAAAGTGACTCAGCAATGAGGGGAGGGGAGAGCCCCTCTCCCCCCCGCCCCCGGCACGTCTGCGGGGTTTTGCAATGCTTCCACCGCCCCGTGTCAGCCCTTTGAGATCAGTGTTACAACACGGTGGGGACAGGTATGCGCTTGACCGGGAGAAACCGGCATTTCCGTGTCACTGACCGCCCGGGGGACGGCGGGGGGACGTGCGGCAGACGACCCCGGGGATGTGGGGAGGGCTGTGCCTATATAGAGCGCAAGGAAGGGCAGAGGCAGCAGTTTTCGGCTCCTCTCTGCTCACTGCCGGGTTGTGATTTTCTCCCTGGAGGGGGAATTGCTTGATTTTTTCACTGCTCGACAGCACGGGGGGAGGATGGATGCTGGATCGGCCGGGGTGCTTGTTGTCCTCCTCCTCCTCTCCATCCTGTGGTTCCTGGTCTGGAGAACGGACAGAAAGAGAAGACGACTGCCTCCGGGACCGGCCCCGTGGCCCATTTTGGGCAACCTATGGCAAAAGGACGTCCTGCCCCTCTACAGGACCTATGAGAAGGTAAGAGAGGAGCTGGCGGTGCCGGACCCACTCCCAGCCCTGGCAGGGCAGCAGGAGAAAAAGCAGGAATGTCCTGCATCAAAATAAAATGGGAATTGTGCAGGTGACTCTCTTCCCACCTTTCTTTTCTCTTTTTCCTTCCCTCTTGTCTTGCTCTGCCAGAATTGCCTAAACGCCTGCTACCGGGAGCATGATCAATACTGTTGTTGAAGTGTTTCTCCTCCTGTAAGGGACCCGCGGTGCTGCGGCACCGCCGCCATCCAGAGCTGCTTCCCGGAGATGATGCTCTGATATCCCAAAGCAGCAGTGGGATCAGAACCCCCTCCCCGGGGCCAGGGCTGGGGTGGAATGGGGTGAGGATGGCGGCTTCCAGGGAGGCTTTTCCCCTCCCTGCCCATGCGTTTGCCGGTGCTGTGACCACGAGACCTAATTTAAAATCAAAGGAATGGTGCAGGACCTCCATTCACCACAGCTTTCCTGTCCGCCCCCAGCTCAGCAGTGCGTACGGCCCCATCTTCACCGTCTGGCTGGGGCTGAAGCCGGTGGTGGTGCTCTGTGGGTACGAGGTGGTGAAGGATGCTCTGCTGGGCCACTCCGAGGAGTTTGGAGGGAGACCTGAAATACCCCTTCTGGTACAGCTGTCGAAAGACTACGGTAGGCATCTGGATTTCTTCTAGGCACTATTGCTCTCTGGGTGGGTAGAAAGTCCCCCACTGCAGCTGGCCATCCTCATGTCTAGTGAAGGACTCAATGCCCAAGACCTCAAACACCCATTTCCCACCTTGCAAGTCCCTCCAACTATTGTCCCAGGACAGTATTAATTCCAGTTAGCCAGTTCCAGCTTTGTTCTGAGTTTCTGTAGAGATCCTCAGCCTTTCAAGGATGCTGTGCCCACACCAGCATCACTCCCTGGCTGATTGTCCTATCGCTCCTCAGCCGGGCTCAACGCAGGGACCCCGTTCCCGGGGAGGAGCGGTGGGACGGGCAGATGAGTGATCTCCACTGCCTCCCTCCAGGTTTTGTCTCCAACAACGAGAAGAAGTGGCGGGAGCTGCGGAGGTTCACGCTCAGCACCCTGCGGGACTTTGGGATGGGGAAGAGCTCCATGTCACAGCGGGTGCAGCAGGAGGCCCAGCATCTGGTGGAACTGCTGACAAAACTCAAAGGTGACGTGAGCCCTGTCCACCCTGCGGCAGGTGGAGGACACACAGCAGCCTCATGGGACACATGTGGTCCCCAAAGCTGTTTGCAATGGCTGGTGTGGATGATCCTTGCGGAGAGAGGGCTTAGACCCAGCCCCATCCCACCCAGAGAGAGCTGCAGGGCTGTGACACAGTCGTGGCTTAAAGGCCAGGGTGGGAGATCCTGCTCCTGAACTGGTGCACCTGGTGGGGGACCACCGAGGAACATTTCATGCCCAAAGAACAGAAATAGGCAACTAAAGCACATGGCATGGAGAGCGCAAGAAAAACATACTGCTCTGGTGACATGGGGTTTATCAGGGCGATGTCCTCCTCTCTGACAAAACTGAGCTGCTGCCAGTGCCACCGCCTCTTCTGGGGCTTCCCGAATATAAGAGGAGATGGAGGCTCGGTCGTACGCTGGCTCCTCTGCCCCTGGTGTGCGGTGCTGGCAAGGGGCCGTCACCGCAGGGAGATGCTCTGCAGCCCCCAGTCACCAGGGCACGTCATCAGCAGCCCAAAGCACCTGGAGATGCCTCTGCTCTCCTCAATCCCAACCTCTGGGGAGGGGTTTAGGAGCAGGGAGGTAGATGTTGGAGCTCACAGCACAGGAGGGGTCTTTGCTCTGGCTGTTAGACCCGGCAGATTCAACCAGGGCTCAGAGTTCAAAGGACAGGGGCTCGAAGGGGGAGGAAGGGTGTTTTCTGTGTTGAAGCAGATAAATAACTGTTGACTTTCTGATGTCTTTCTCTCCTCTTCTGTGGCTGCAGGAGATGCCTTTGAGCCAATGACAATGTTCAGACACGCGGTTGCCAACGTGATCTGCTCCGTTGTCTTCGGGAGCCGTTACAGCTACAGCGACACGGCCTTTCTGGAGCTACTGAACGTGATCGGGAATTACATCAGCTTCTTCCTCTCCCCCATCGCCATGGTAGGTGTCCTTGCTGTGCTCAGCAGCCTCATGTCCGACATGCTCGGGCGGTCGAGGGATGCTCCTTGGCTTTGGGTCAGTCCTTGGCTTTGATGGGACAGCATGGGCTTTGAGGGAAGGAGCAGGAGGCTCCGTCCAGGCACCTGAGTCCTCCTGTGCCTCCTCCATCTGCAGGTCTACAACACCTTCCCCAACATCATGCACCACCTCCCGGGGCCACACAGGAAAGTCCTGGCTGAGTGCGAGAAGCTGAAGGACTACATCCGAGATAGAGTGGAGCTTCACAAGCTGACGCTGGATCCCAGCTGCCCCCGGGACTACATCGACTGTTTCCTTATGAAAGCGGAGAAGGTAGAGGTGGTGCAAAGCAGGGCGAGAGCTGCCCTCCAGACCTGGCTGCAGCCTGG
>VUYV01000713.1:144896-163962 GCA_008711295.1 Anarhynchus alexandrinus | reverse complement strand
CTCAACGCAGGGACCCCGTTCCCGGGGAGGAGCGGTGGGACGGGCAGATGAGTGATCTCCACTGCCTCCCTCCAGGTTTTGTCTCCAACAACGAGAAGAAGTGGCGGGAGCTGCGGAGGTTCACGCTCAGCACGCTGCGGGACTTTGGGATGGGGAAGAGCTCCATGTCACAGCGGGTGCAGCAGGAGGCCCAGCATCTGGTGGAACTGCTGACAAAACTCAAAGGTGACGTGAGCCCTGTCCACCCTGCGGCAGGTGGAGGACACACAGCAGCCTCATGGGACACGTGTGGTCCCCAAAGCTGTTTGCAATGGCTGGTGTGGATGATCCTTGCGGAGAGAGGGCTTAGACCCAGCCCCATCCCACCCAGAGAGAGCTGCAGGGCTGTGACACAGTCGTGGCTTAAAGGCCAGGGTGGGAGATCCTGCTCCTGAACTGGTGCACCTGGTGGGGGACCACCGAGGAACATTTCATGCCCAAAGAACAGAAATAGGCAACTAAAGCACATGGCATGGAGAGCGCAAGAAAAACATACTGCTCTGGTGACATGGGGTTTATCAGGGCGATGTCCTCCTCTCTGACAAAACTGAGCTGCTGCCAGTGCCACCGCCTCTTCTGGGGCTTCCCGAATATAAGAGGAGATGGAGGCTCGGTCGTACGCTGGCTCCTCTGCCCCTGGTGTGCGGTGCTGGCAAGGGGCCGTCACCGCAGGGAGATGCTCTGCAGCCCCCAATCACCAGGGCACGTCATCAGCAGCCCAAAGCACCTGGAGATGCCTCTGCTCTCCTCAATCCCAACCTCTGGGGAGGGGTTTAGGAGCAGGGAGGTAGATGTTGGAGCTCACAGCACAGGAGGGGTCTTTGCTCTGGCTGTTAGACCCGGCAGATTCAACCAGGGCTCAGAGTTCAAAGGACAGGGGCTCGAAGGGGGAGGAAGGGTGTTTTCTGTGTTGAAGCAGATAAATAACTGTTGACTTTCTGATGTCTTTCTCTCCTCTTCTGTGGCTGCAGGAGATGCCTTTGAGCCAATGACAATGTTCAGACACGCGGTTGCCAACGTGATCTGCTCCGTTGTCTTCGGGAGCCGTTACAGCTACAGCGACACGGCCTTTCTGGAGCTACTGAACGTGATCGGGAATTACATCAGCTTCTTCCTCTCCCCCATCGCCATGGTAGGTGTCCTTGCTGTGCTCAGCAGCCTCATGTCCGACATGCTCGGGTGGTCGAGGGATGCTCCTTGGCTTTGGGTCAGTCCTTGGCTTTGATGGGACAGCATGGGCTTTGAGGGAAGGAGCAGGAGGCTCCGTCCAGGCACCTGAGTCCTCCTGTGCCTCCTCCATCTGCAGGTCTACAACACCTTCCCCAACATCATGCACCACCTCCCGGGGCCACACAGGAAAGTCCTGGCTGAGTGCGAGAAGCTGAAGGACTACATCCGAGATAGAGTGGAGCTTCACAAGCTGACGCTGGATCCCAGCTGCCCCCGGGACTACATCGACTGTTTCCTTATGAAAGCGGAGAAGGTAGAGGTGGTGCAAAGCGGGGCGAGAGCTGCCCTCCAGACCTGGCTGCAGCCTGGAAAGTCACCCAGATGGTACTGAATCGCCTCCCTACCATGTCCTTGCAGGAGAAGAGCAGCCTGGAGAACATGTACAGCAATGAAGACTTGGTCATGTCGGTATTCAACCTCTTCGGTGCTGGGACGGTGACTACTAGCAACTCCCTGGTCTTCTCCCTCTTGATCTTGGCAAAATACCCCCATATTCAAGGTAAGGGCAGCGAAGTGTGACTGCTCCCTGCGCCTGAGGAGGTCACGGTGCAGCAGAGGAGCAGACAGAGAGTCCCAGCCCTGGAAGGTCCTGGTTGGGGGGAGACCAAAATCATCCTGCATGGGTGATATCTCCCAAGGGTGAGAGCCATCAGACAGAGATACACACAGGCCAGAGGATCCGGGTACCTGCTCCCTTTTCTCCATCCCTGCCTGTGCAGATGGCCCTGGACCGGCCTATGGCAGATGATTTGAACCTGCCTGATTCAGGGAGGTATGCGGACAGAGACCCCATTTCTGGTCTCTACGAGGGGTTATGCTGGGTTGCTCCCTCTCTGCTAGATCATCCTTTGGCTCTAGGACAGGCGCCCAGGGAGGCCAGGAAGAAATTATGGGGGGTTCTGCAGAGCACGCACTGCAGCTCCACGCCTGCCTTTTCCCCAGCCAAGGTCCAGGAGGAGATCGACGCGGTGGTGGGCACCGGCCGTGCTCCCAGCACGGAGGACAAGCTGAGGATGCCGTACACCAACGCGGTGATCCATGAGATGCAGCGCTACCACAAGACCCGCATCGAGAACTTCCCGCGGATGACGACGCAGGACGTCGTTTTCAGGGGCCACACCATTCCCAAGGTAGACGTTGTGGCCCTGGAGTCTTGGTGTCCCCGAGGGGAGGGGTGGCAGGGGGGCTTGAATGGGATTCGCCTTTGCCCCTGGACTGTTTGCTCACTCCTGAAGGTCCCGGGTCTTTCCCAATCCTCAGTGGGGGGAGATGGTGATAACCTTTTAGTGGAGGAGGGTCCAGCAAAGGGCTACAAAGGTGCTCAGGGGACTGGAGCATCTTTCTTAAGAGGAAAGGCTGAGGGACTTGGGGCTTTTCAGTCTGGAGAAGAGAAGACTGAGGGGGGATCTTATCAATGCTTATAAATCCTTAAAGGGAGGGTGCCAGTGGGGTGGGAACAGTCTTTTTCCAGTGGTGCCCAGTGACAGGACAAGAGGGAACGGNACTGGACCATAGGGAGTTCCATCTCAACCTGAGGAGGGACTTCTCTCCTGTGAGGGTGGCAGAGCACTGGCACAGGCTGCCCAGAGAGGTGGGGGAGTCTCCCCCTCTGGAGCCATTCCAAACCCGCCTGGACGCCGTCCTGTGCCACTGCTGGAGGTGCCCCAGGGGGTGGCACTGGGGGAGCTCCAGAGGGCCCTTCCAACCCCCACCACTCTGGGATTCTGTGATTCTGTGAGTAGAGGGAGGCGGACGCTGCTGCCAGTTCTGCCCACTACCCCCTGTCCCTTGCCTGTCCTGGAGAACGCCTCTTTCCACCCAGGAGATGTGCGGAGCTGTTGGGGCTGGGAGACCGAGCTCGTCCTGGCACGGGGCCATGCCAGCTCCCACCTCCTCGGCAGAGCCGGGGACGGCCACCAGCCCTGGGTTTGACTGCAAGCGTTTAGTACAGCACCCGCCTCGAAGGAACACCTCCTTCCTTTGGGCTTTGCACAGTGAGAGGGGTTTTAATGCAAATCAATGCGAATAACTCAATAATTTCTATCTCGTGAGCTGCAGAGACCGGCAGGACCATGGGGACAGCGGATCCCCACGATAGCTGTCCCTGCCTGGCACAGAGCCATCACTCCAGGCTGCCTCCCCGGCATCTGGGTGGGCATTGGGGTGTGCACCCGGTCTCCCCCCGTGCCCCCCAAGATGCTCCTCACTCGCTCATCCACCTCGGGAGAGCCCTATGGTGCGGTGCTGATGTCCCTCCCCTGCCCCGTCCCTCTCCCACAGGGCACAGTTGTTATTCCAGTATTTTCTTCCGTGCATACGGATCCGACCCAGTGGGACAACCCGAAAGAAGTCGACCCGGCTCATTTCTTGGATGAGAAGGGCGAGTTCAGGAAGCGCGAAGCCTTCATGGCTTTCTCAGCAGGTCAGTGCTCGACCCCCGCACGCCGCCTCTGCCAGCGCCCTGCCCTCACCGCCTCCGCTCCCGGGACCGCCGGCATGAATATCGCCTGGCCCCAAACCTATACCCTTATCTCTTGCCATCCTTTTATGCTCCTTTTTTCCCCCCAAACGCCAGATGAAGCCATCAGCCCCGTGCTCACCCTCCCCTTTCTGTGTCCCCAGGGAAGCGCATGTGCCCGGGAGAGGCGCTGGCCCGCATCGAGCTCTTCCTTTTCCTCACCACGCTGCTGCAGAGCTTCACCTTCCAGCTCGCCGGCGAGTACGAGGAGACGGATTTATTCTCCCTATGGCTCGAGATAGAGAGGAGGGCGATACCGGGCAAGTTCTTCGCTATTCGGCGCCCACTGGCCTCTTAAGCGGAGGGGAGCAGGGAGGAGGAAGGGGTCTTCCAGGACTTCTTCTGGACTCCAAGCAAGCCGTGCCACCAGCAGTGCTACAGCAGCAGCCGCCAAAGCAGGAGGGCTGCTTTGAGTTTCTCCTCAGAGATCCGCCAGGCATCTCTGCCACCAGCTCCGTGGGCATCCTGGCTCCCAATCCTTCCCCTCCGTGTTCCCAGAGGAAGACAGCACCGGTTTTCCTCCCTCCATATCTATCTGCCTGCGGTTCCCCAGCTCAGCTGGGCGCTCCCTCATTTTGACACTTCTGAAATAAAAATAACCATCACAACAGTTCATAAGAACACATGCAGTGCCTCTTGACATACAGGCGGTGATGCTCAGGCTTCCCCGCCCTTCAGAGGTGGCATGTCAGGCAGCCACAACAGCCAAGGTGACAAGCGATTGCAGGCTGAGAGAGTTGGGGGTGTTCAGCCTGGAGAAGAGAAGGCTCCGGGGAGACCTTAGAGCCCCTTCCAGTCCCTACAGGGGCTCCAGGAGAGCTGGGGAGGGACTTTGTACAAGGGCATGGAGTGATAGGATGAGGGGGAATGGCTTCAAACTGGAAGAGGGGAGATTTAGATGAGATATTAGGAAGAAATGTTTCACTCTGAGGGTGGTGAGCCCCTGGCACAGGTTGCCCAGAGAAGCTGTGGCTGCCCCATCCCTGGAGGTGTTCAAGGCCAGGTTGGACGGGGCTTGGAGCAACCTGGGCTGGTGGGAGGTGTCCCTGCCCAGGGCAGGGGGTGGCACTGGATGATCTTCAAGGTCCCTTCCAACTTTAACCACTCTATGATTCTATGAAGCACCTCATACTTCTGCTTTGCCCCCTCTCTCTGTACCCTCCAGCATCACACAAAGTGTGCGATGCTGCGAAACGCGCTCACTCCCATCCCCACATCCCACTGCACAGGGATGAAACCCTCGTGAACAACCTTTAGGCTATCAAAATATTAAAAAATGATGTGCAGGGGGGGAAATGCACAACAGGGTAGCGGTGTCGTGCTTGGGAAGCAAGGAGTACTTTGCCATCAAATCACTGCTTCCTTCTCAGGGTGCTCAATATGCCTTCTGTGCCTGTGCTGCTTTAACCACCCCTGCAAGAAGAGGGATTTACTTGCTGGCCCCCAGGCACGCTCCAGCCTTTATTCCAAAACATTGGGACTTTAAAATAAAGGGTTTTTTTCTTTAAATACCTATGCAAGGGGAAAATAACCCAGACACGTGCCCACCCTGCCCGGCCTCAGTGATGGCCTGGGCTGCTCCTTCCACCAGCGGGCAGCTGAAGGTGTCTTCAGGCCTTCGAAAACCAGTATGTTTCCCATCGCATCCAGTTCTTCCCAGTGGAAACCGCCCAGATACAGGACTTGAGCTCCATGGCTGTTCCTGGAGTGTCTTCATCTCTCTCATGTTTTTTTGTGTCCCAGGACAAGTTGAACCAGGAAAACATTCAGTTTGTTTTAGCTGCTTTGCCTCCACAGCTTTAATCTTCAAATGAATCTTACACATCTCAGGAATTTATTGCTAATCCCCATCGCTCTGACCATGGGGAGGGATCCCAGGACAGGCAGAACCACCTGAGCTTGCAGCGGGGAAATGCTTTCAGCTGGAGAAGGAGCACAGGTTTCCAATAAAAGGGCTGAGTTGCAGCAGAGGAGAGCTGTAGGTTGCAGAGGGCTTTGTGGGAGAGTAGAAGTAAAAAAAAAATAAAAAAATATTCAGTTTGCTATCTCAGCTGCTGGGCTGTGCTTCTCTGAGTTCCTTCATGTCAATATTTACCTCTAGCAAATACCCTCGGGTGCCAGTTCAGCTCTGTGTGTTCACGTGCAGCGGGAAAGTCACTCTGGGGCTTATCTGAGAGGAGCTGGTGGTGTGGGATGTGCTCCCAGCCCTCCCGTTCTCCCTGGCTCGGGCTTGTGGCAGTGGAGCTTGGGGTCTCTATGAAGCCTGGGACTTGGGGGGCAGTGAAGTAATCTGGGTTTTGTGGGGGTCTCTGGGCTGGTTTTGGTGGGTGTTGCCTTGCTGGGGTGCTTGCATGGAGAGGGGAACAGTAGGGAGCGTTCCCTGGGGAGAGGTGCCTGTGCCCTCCTGGAGGTAGGTGAGATTGGGGATGTTGGGGACTTCTCTCACACCAGGACAGCACTTTGTTGATGGTGGGTGCTGCCACCCCAAATGGACCTTTTTGCAAGTAAAGCTTATTTCCTAGATGTCACTGTGAGAGGAGAATTTCTGTGCACAGGGAGTGAAATGCCTCTCTGGGAGGGGCTGTGATCTTTTCAGAGGGGAGCTCCAAGCTCCGATTTAATTAAGCAAGCCCACAGGGGTTACCTGCAGCTGGGTTTGGAACCGGTGAAGGGGGGTGGATTTGTTGTAAGCAGCTCCCAGTGGCAGCAAAACAACCCCGCACCGGAGAAGAATGGCTGAGGCTGGAGCCCTGCTCTTCTCTGCTCACTCTGCCAAGGAGTTGGGTTAAAATCCCACACCGGGGACGTGTGTGGGATGGCGGTTTGGGTGCCCGTAGGGCCGCCAGCTCTGCACAGTGTGTTTGTTTTGCACGCACCAAACTTGAAACCGCTGCACCGGCAGCGCTGAGGTCTCCGCAGGGCAGAGCGTGTTGGCGTTCCCGTCCAGCGCTGCCTTTCCCAGTCCTGCCTACAACAAGTGAGAGCCCCAAACCCGCTGTGCACACAGCAGGTCCCAGGTAGGCGGCCCCGCTGTCCTAACGCGTCTGCGCCCGTCTCTGCGAGGGATGAGGGGGGTGAGTTTGCTGCTGCCTCTCTGTTCTGCTGCTTTCCCACCTGGGCTGTTCTGCCGCGCTCCGTCTTCTTGTTAAAAGTCTATTTTAATTTTTTTTTTATGACCTAATTAATCCTCCTACCTTCTCCTAAGTGATGGATGAACCAGCCTTTACTCTTATTCTACACTCATATTTGACTCATTAGATGACTAAATGAGGTTTTTTGGGGTTTTTTCCAACCTGGCGAAGCTTACGACTCAGAAATGGAGTAAAAAAACGTGTGTTTGACCAAAGCAAACTGACTGTGAAGCATTTTTGCACAACCTCTTTCCAACGCCCCCCCTGGATCAGCACTGGCTGATGCTTATCGCCTCTGAGTTTGTGCATCTCAAAACCGCACACTACGGTGTCCAAAGGCCAACCGCCCTCCCCCTTCCCCGGGGGTTATTTTACGCCTGTTTGCTTTACTTTGCAGCTCATTCGTGGCTCGGGGAGAGGCGCTCTGCAGTGCCCGGGCTCCCACCCTCGCTTGCCCGGCTAAAAAACCGGCGCGCCGTGGAGGGGCGGCTATTAGCAGCACTACGGCCGGGCGCTCGGAGGTTTACGGTAGCGGGTGTCTCCTAGCAGCCGCGACGCGGCGGGGATGGACGGGGCGGGGAAGGGGGAGTCCCGTCGCCGCCCCCCTCCGGGGCAGGTAAGCGGCACCGGACCGGGGCTGCGGGGACCCCGGCAGGTACCGGGGGTGGGGGGTGGTACCGGTGGGAACCGGGGGGGGAACGGTCCCGCCCGCGCCCCGGGCCGGGGGGACACCGGGACACGGGGCAGAGCTTCAGGTGATGCTTCATCTGGGCAGAAACCATAGGACCAAAAAAAAACTGGCACCGAGGGCAGTGAGGCCACTGGGGTTTGGGGTTTTTGGGGGTGTGCTGGTGCCGAGGGGGTTTTGCCGTGTAGTGAAGGCAGAGCCCGCCTGTTTGGGGCTGTGCCGGGTTCCCCCCGGCTGCAAAAATCCTCTTGATTTCTCCCAGTTGAGACTTGCAAAGCAGCTGAACTTAACACGAGCTGAAAGCAACTGTCTGTGTGTAAAACAAACAAAGAAAACCAAACAAAAAAAAAACCAAAACCAACACACACCCCCCAAACCCAAACAAAACAGGCATTAAAAAAAACCCTGGGGAAGTAAGAGGACGGTTGGCTTTTGGACACCACAGTGTGTGGGTTTTAGGAACTGTCAGGAGGATGTGACCTGGAGTAACTGCCTCCAGCTCTGGAGTCCTCAGCACAAGAAGGACACGGAGCTGTTGGAGCGGGGCCAGAGGAGGCCACGAAGATGCTGCGAGGGCTGGAGCCCCTCTGCTGGCAGGACAGGCTGGGAGAGTTGGGGGGGTTCAGCCTGGAGAAGAGAAGGCTCCAGGGAGACCTTAGAGCCCCTTCCAGTGCCTAAAGGGGCTCCAGGAGAGCTGAGGAGGGACCTTTTCCAAGGGTATGTAGGGATAGGATGAGGGGGAATGGCTTCAAACTGGAAGAGGGGAGATTTAGATGAGATATTAGGAAGAAATTCTTGACTGTGAGGGTGGTGAGCCCCTGGCGCAGGTTGCCCAGAGAAGCTGTGGCTGCCCCATCCCTGGAGGTGTTCAAGGCCAGGTTGGACACGGCTCGGAGCAACCTGGGCTGGTGGGAGGTGTCCCTGCCCAGGGCAGGGGGTGGAACTGGATGATCTTCAAGGTCCCTTCCAACCTAATCAATTCTACGATGATGTCACACAGTGTGGGTGGCTTTTAGCACACCCTTCCCTGTAGGATCAGCAACTACTGAGCACTGTCTTGGTGGAGAGAAACAGCAGGCAGCCCATGCCGGTGTTCTTCCTTGTCCGGGGAACGAGCTGCTGTTTGCAGAGTGGTAGGACTGGGATTATCAGCTGTCTGTGAGCGTATCTCATGTCCCCTGGGGAACAGGGAGAGCTGCAGCCACCCTTAGCTGTTTGTCCCGGAGATGAAGATATGCCTCCGAGCTTCTAGGGGTATGCTCTGGGCCAGCCTGTGGGCAGAGGGGATGCCCAGGCTGTGCATCCCTGGGGGATGAGCACCGTGGTCCAGGGGTGATGCTGCTGTGGTTTAACCCCAGTGGGCAACTGGAACCACGCAGCCATTTGCTCACATCCTTGCGCTTTTTTCCCCCCTCTAAGAAGGGTGAGCAAAAGAGGAGAAAAAAAAAAAAAGGATGGGAAAGGGAGGAAAAAAACTCCTCATGGGTTGAGATAAAGACAATTTAATGGAAACAACAACAGAAAAGGAAAAATAACAATAAAAATAATTACACGGGTCACTCTCACCACCCAGTGAATTGACACCATCCAGAGCAGTGATTGTGGACTCTCTCCCCCGGCCAACCCCCATTCATATACTGAGCATGACATCTATGGTATGGAATATTTCATTGGTCATTCCATAGTTCTGTCTATTTTTCTATGGGAAGCTGAAAAAAATGTCCTTGAATAGTGTAAATATCACATAGCAACAACTAAAAACAATAGGCGTTATTCACATGCCTTTCACAGCAATCACTAGAAAGAAAATTAACTCTTTCCCAGCTGAAACCAGGACTGGTGCTAAGACGGAGGTACCATTTCCAGCTGTACCAGCTGGGTTCCCTTCCGTCATCGGCGGCAGCAGTTTGGCACCTCCCAATGCTGCTGCTCTGGCTGTTCCCCTCTCTCACAGGTATTTTATTGCTTGTGGAAAAATTCCCTGTGCGGGCAGTACACAGGGTAAGTGCGGAAAGAAGCAGCCCAACCAATGTAACTGTTAATTGTAGCTTGATTTGCCTGGTGCTGTTAACCTTCTGGTTAATACCGCAAATCTGGTATCATTTAGGTCTCTGATCCCTTCAAGCTGCAGGAAATGAGTGGGCAAAGCCGGGGGCGAGCACAGGTCGCGGAGGGAATGGGGTGTTCCTGGCAGCGGGAGATGGGGCCAGATGGGACTCAGACCTGGCAGCTTTCTCCTGAGCCAGCATCAGCCTCCCGGCGCCGGCTCTGCCTCAGAGCCAGCTGTACGTGTGCAGCAACCCTGTGAAAGAGGGGATCACGAAAGGGGAGGTGAACAGAGCCTATAATGGAGCGTAGTTGACAACAATGTAATGAAAAAACCTTCCTTATATGAATTCCTCCGGGCAACGTATCTTAGGATGGGTGGTTGTGAACTGAATGTTCCAAGTAATGAAAACCATACTAAAGAGAGCAGTGAAGGGACTAATTCTGCATAGCTAGAGTGGACAGAATAAATAATACAGTACAATTTACTTATTACATACTAATACGCTATTCTAACTTCTGCAATCCCCCAATTCAGCTGTAAGAAGCCTACTGTGATTGTAAGGTTTGACTCTCTGCTTAATTATTCCAGAGGAAGATGATGGATGGATCATCTGCTGAATCCCAAAGCAGCTTCCGGGAAGACAGCTGTCCTCAGCCCAGTGCCCCTACCCAATCTCCGCTATGCTCTGCCGGCGCTTCTTCTGCAGCCCCTGAAAGCAAAACCTCATCTGCAAGGACTGGCCAGCTTAGTAAGACGGGTACCGCTATCTGGGTATTTAATACTGGGAAAAATCTATGGTGTTTCATACCAGAACATTAACAACCGGCACTGCCTGGGAACAATTCTGTTCTGGGTCACTTTGCGGGGGAAATAAAACCCCATGGCAATAATTAACTGGGAAATTCCACGCAAGAGGAGGTGGTGCCATTCAACAGATGGTTGTCTTTGCTCTGAGCCACTTCCCAAGTTTGCCGAGGTGCTGACAGTGTGCTCTTAGCGAAGAGATGGAAGACAGTGTCTCCCTTTTTGGTCATGGCGTGGATTGAGATGTTCTGTCAGGTTTAAGGGCTTCCACCGGCACAACCTGAATTTCAAAACACCAGCTGGGGCTGGTGCTCTACCTAAAAGGAAGGACAGCCTTACGCCGTGGCAGGGTTGGTGTTTGGCAAAGATGCCCAGACGTCTTCATCTGCAAAAACTGCTGATGTGAGAAGGGCGTTAGCTGTGTTTACCCTTCCATTATCTTGGGGACAACAGAGAAATGTGTCCCCTTTCTTTCCTTCTGCAATATCATAACCCAAGTCCTATTTCTACTGAAGAAAACCTAATGGCTAAGGAAAGAGAAGGTTTTCCACTCTTTTCAGGAAAGAAGTGCTATGTCCTTGGCGTGAGGTTGTTTTGCCGTTCCCCCTTAGAGTCTGGGACAGGCACCTTCCCACGCTGGTGACTGCGATAGATAGAGGTGGAAGAGGTGAAGTATCTTGTGTTCGTAAAGGGAAAACCATCACGCTGCATCCCCACCACGGTCACCCAGGGTGTCCTGCAGCCCCATGGGTCACCTGATTTTTCCAGCTGTGAAGAGCCCTCATGACCCTTCAGGGCAGTGGTGTGTGGGGAGAGCTGTCATCCTCTGCCCTCAAACCCCGCTGGTGTGGACTGCCCCGCAAGACACGGGGTATTTTCAGCATTTTCCTTTAAACAGTACAATACAAAAGGATTAGCAGAAGAGTCAGACTAAAATCAACCAACTCTTGCCAAGGCCGTTACTAACCATTAATACCATTAGTACCATTAAGGGCCACCAAAGCTCAAGCACTTACAAGACTGTCAATTCCTCTGTCTTCTAGGTGGTCAACCACCAGCAATGGACTTTTGGCCCCAAAACACCAAGTGCCTCACGCAGGAGGGTCCTTATGAAGAGGACAACTCACTTATGTCCTCAGCTGATCAAGATGACACTGTGGTTCCTCCATCTCTCCAGTCATCCTCTAATGTCACCCAATCCAAGGACTTCATTCGCTGCCTGCCACTTCACCTGTCCATGGTCATCCTGGGTAAAGCTGCTCTGATTTTTCCAAGGATGATTTCTCCTAAGGGTCACGGGTGGTGTCTAATGTGAATAGGGGTTTGCCATTCTGTCCTTTTAATTCCTCAGGGCTTTTGGATCAAAAATCCCTCAAGGCATGCGCTGCTGTGAGTAGATGCTGGGCTTTTCTGGCCGAAGAAGTCAAGAGGGAACGTGTGTGTCAAAGTGTAGTACGGGAGAAGATCCTGTATTTGCAGGTATGATGTTTGGGCTACTGCAATTATTATGCACTTCAAAAAGAGGGTGTTTTTCTGCTACTGCCCAAGCCGTTAGATGGAGGTGCTTTTACTAGAGGCCATCTCCCAACTTCACCCAGTTCCTCCTTCTTTCAGCTGCAGAGCTAAGGCAGGTTAGATGTTCATACTGTCACAAGTTAAGCACAACAGAATAGCCTTTACTGACCTTTAGAGAGCCGGCAATTCTAAAAACGGATCAAATCGTTCTTGTAATCAAGAAAACAGTTGGGTCACAAATGCAAATACTGGACCTCCAGGAGCTAGTGGAAATTGGGCAGAGCTACAATGGCTCCCTGAGGCAGCTCAAAAATGAGGTTTATTTGCTCCACGTAGGAAGATGGGAATACTAGGTTTCTTTGTGAGAACTCAGAGCTGGTGGTTGGGACACAGCAAAGCAGAACGTCGAGGGATGCCTTGTCCTGGTTAGTACAGACCTGCCATAGACCAAGCCAAGTGTAAAGGTGAACCCCCAAAGAGACAACGTTAGGGGTCTTTTCACACTTTGCTTTGTAAAAAGAGCATGGAAATCTCAGGTCGGCGCTCAAAGAAGGCTTGATGGAAGGTTCACACATTAAAAATGAATCTTAGATGTTGATAAAGATGTTTGGAGAGCATCTCACCTCAGTGGGTTTGGGTTCTGAATCAACTGAGTGCTCAGCAAAGATGAGATGCGCTTTCAATTTTCTGTCTGGTGAAAAGTTTTGCAGCGTATTAAAAGCTTAAGACTAGGGTTCAGGAAAAAAAAATTATTTTCCACAAGAAGTTAAATCTTGTACAAACAAAGTGGTAACTGCAAGCCAGGTCTCTTAAACAATACCAGCAAGCCAGTGTGTGCAGCTCAGCTTTGCGTGTAACTTGACCATCCCATGGAAATGCTGAAGCATCAACACAGGAGCAGCATCCTCTGGGTGCGTGGGCTCTGCAGTGACTGCGTTGCCTCTACTGGTTTATTCCAGGGGTTGTCCCCGAGAGGAGCAGTTTCAAACTATGCTAAAACAGTCAATGTGACAATTCCACAGTTAAATGAAGAGGGTGATGTCATCGAAGCGAAAGGCCCCAATTGGGAAAGCAAAACTGAGGTATGTTGGAAGTTGTTTGTTTTCCATGGATCCTGCATTTTAGTATTTGGGGAGGAAGGAGGGCATGGTGGTCTTGGAGGACAGGACTGAATTCAGGGTTGCTTTGCTATTCTCCCGCTCCTGCTTCTGGCTTGCACCGCTCTGAGCAATTCAGAAGGACCAATGCTTGCTCAGCACCTTCTTGCATGGGAGGGAGCCTACCTGAGCTCCTGCCATGAGCATCCCCCAGTCGCATGAACGGCCTTGGGGCCAGAGGTGCTGGCAAGGCTGGGCAGCGTCATGAGGCTTTTTTCCAGAAGAATGAAGGCTGCAGCTCTCAGGTCTTCCATTTTTGCCATGGAACACAGCATGGGAACAAGCCTTGTTTCTGCACTAACCAGGAGGTTCCCGCACTCAGAGTGTTCCTTACCAGCACCTTCTGCCTCTGTCGGTCTCATCACTATAGTAGGCACCAAGCTGGTACATTAATAGTATGGAATAATGCTGCATTCCCCCCTCCCTGACTTATATTTCCTTATTTCCCTTTCCATCAGGAGGAGGAAGCCCATCTGCAGGCAGTCTATCACGATCTGCAAATGGACACAGTTCAGTTGGAAGAGAGAAATGTCTTTTGTGGCTCCTACAATATTCGTGTCCTCACAGACAAGTGAGTAGACTGCCTGGCTGTAAGGCCGAACGGTGGCTTCTGAAAACCTATCCCGTTCCTTGCAATCCTTCAGTGGGAATGTTTGGCTGGAGAAAGGTCCCTCAGCATCAGTGTTAAGAAATCCTCAGGGTCAAATCCAGTTATTTATAAAGGTATGAAGGTAAGTTGTTTTTAAAGACATAAGGGTTGGCAATCTGCAGCGTATCACAAAGAATAGAGGGCTGAGAGGAGCCCTCTCCCCTCTTCACGCTTCCTCTCAAACATGGCTATGCTGAACTAGGGACCTTGGCTGTAGTGTCCTGCAAAGGATTCACCCGCTGATGCCTATTGCCCATGAGGTTGCTCAGTGAAGAGCATTAAGCATCAGAGAAATGCCTGTCATGGCCTTAGACCTGTTGTATCTTGCTAGCTGGCTACAGCTCATCCCACTCTTTCTTATCCAGACCAGACCGGAGCAGAATAATCCATTACAGTGGTGGAAACTTGGTAGCCGTTGGCTCTGCGGATCGAAAAGTAAGGCTTCTCGCTATGTCGGCAATGAAAGAAGTGCCTCCTCTTCTTTCCGGCCATGCTGGGAGCATCAAAGCGCTCTTCCTCAATGAGAAGAAAGGGTTTGTTCTCAGCACGAGCTTTGATCTCAGCATCAGGTGAGCAGCACAGGGACTGTGCCCTGGGCTACCAGCCCCTTGGCAAATCTGGGGAGAATGAAACATTAATCCTTCCACCCCAATCTTTAGGAATCCTCCTGCCTATCATTTCTGTTAGAGTAATGAAGGACAGTAGATAAGGAAATGCATCCCCCACCCGCATAGGACAGCTTCTGCTTCCCCGTTTCACCTAGTACTGAATGATAAAACAGGAAGAGAAGTGATGCACAGCTTTTCCTAAAGCATCTTAAAACACCAGATGTGTTTCCCACAGGCACTTGCAGGGCGATTGTGGCCTCACTAAGGTCAGCATTGAGTTCGGGGAGGCCAGGGTTGTCCATGACGTTTTAGCTAAGCAGGGTCAACACCCCGGTCCCTGCCGTACCCCTGCTCCTTGCCGGGTACTGCACCCTGAAACAAGGGGTGGGTGGAGATGATCAGCTCTTACATCTGATTTATCACTAAATCTCAAAAGTATCATGATGAGAGGTGAAATGTTAAACAGGGAGTTGTCCGGCTCTGGTATGGCAATTGCCCAACTTCATCAAAAGCAGCATTTAACCAAAATGGGGTTTATACCACCTCAGACCGTGTCCTCCCTGCTCCTCCCGCTCCGAAAGGGCTGTTTGTTTACGTGCAGGCTTGTGTCCCCTAGATAAAGTCAACAGAAATCATCTTGGCACCGGCCAGTAAAGCAACAACTTTATCTGTAAAGCTCTAAATGTTAAGGTTAATTGAAGGTAACCGTGCCAAAGGTGAAATCCAGCCACGCGTTTCCAGGTGACTTGGAGGCAGAAGAGCAACGTATTTTGGTAAAAATTTAATAGTAAGCCTGACTTGATCACTCCAAATGCTCTGACACCTTAGTGGAATGACTCCTGATTTTAACCTAGTGTGTATGGGAGAAAAGCCTCGCCTGTTAAGCAGGAAATAATGAATACAATGAATAAACCATCAATTAATGACCGTATTCCCTTTTTGCCCGGCCCTCTGTAGATGCTGGAATATATCCAGCGGTGCTTGTATGAAAGTCTTTATTGGGCACTGTGGGACGATCACCTGCCTGGATTTACACGAAGAGCAGTTTGTGTCGGGAGCCAGAGACGGGATGGTAAAAGGTGAGAGCCAAGCCCAGCGGCGAACAGCAGTGAGCGATGGGCAGCGTACGTGGGGCTTGGGAGGAGCGGGAGTGGGAAAGCAAGCCTAGAAATCGGGAGGTGAATTTTAGTGTCTCTTATTTTTGCTTCCAGAACAGCCTAAGCTGACACGTGCACACAGAAGGGCTCTGTGTCATTGAATAAATTCTCCTTATTTCTGCTTTTATTCAGTGTTAATGACCTCGGGGCTATAGGACTAGACCGAGTCTTGGGAGAGTGGCATCAGCTTTCAGCTTTGATAGAGATTTCCTTCTTGCTAGCGTACAGAATAAGGCTGACAAGGACGTGCCATTTCCTGGACTTCACATTACAAAAAAATTCACAATGCAATTAGACTCTTCGTGCCAACACCTGGCTCCACGCAGAGCTGCAACTGTAATTCCAACAGCATCTTTTAATTAAATCAGGAAAAAAAAAAGTATTGTTGGGGCGTACGTATTTAATAACTCTCCACTTTGGCCCTGACAGTGTGGAGCCTGGAGAGTGGGAAGTGTCTCAAGACCCTGAAGCACAGCAGTGCTGTTTGGGCAGTGAAGATGGACGGCACCCGCGTTGTCAGCGGGTGCGACCGAGGGCTGGTGAAAGTCTGGCGTGCCGATACGGGCGCTCTGATCAAAGTAAGTTTCTTAGGTGGATAAGTTTGTTCCAAATTGTCCGAAATCTCCTGTGCTAGTTTTAGAGCTTTTTTTGATTGTGACTATATTTAAAAAAAAAAAAAAAATTAAAAAATCATCCAAAACCCAAAAGCTGTTTAAACTGTAGAATTATTGGTGAGTAAATAGTATTAAAACTGATTTGCAAACAACTGCCAATCTTAACCCGGGGTTTGATTTGTCCTGCTTAACCCCCATCATTACTTGTTCTCTGCAGATCCATTCACCTCTCTCCTGTGGAAACGTTCCAAACTTGGGAAGAGGGTGGGGAGGGCTTGACAAACAGCTCTCGGTGTCCGAGGTGTCATGGGTTAGCCCAAAATATGGAACTTTGCTCTCAGAACCAGTTTATAAAGCTGAAGCAGCTGGATAGCTGCTCTGCGATGTAAAGATTGAGGCCAGAGTCTGCTAATTACCTTAGCAGGCGTCCACAATTAGTATTAGTCTGCATCTCTGAGCTCACGATAGCTCATGATCTATTTAGCACATGTAATAAAGCTGGGAAAGGGATGTGAATTCCATGCTGGTAGCTCACCACCAACCCAGAATATATCTTTTAAGCGACTATGAAACTAACCCAGTTGCCCATAGGGTGTACTGGTGTATTACAACAACAGTCGTAAAACTGCGATATACCGTATGAAGTGGGTATTGTGAATGCCACAAGATATTTTGGCGTATTTACATCCAGATTGCTGACAGCGTTGCACCTATTTCTTTTACGTTGCAGACGTTAGAGGGGCACCAAGGCCCCGTGAAGTGCTTGTGCTTTGATCAGTGGCACCTCGTCACAGGAAGCACTGATGGATACGCCCTGGGATGGAGCATGTTGGGAAACCTGAAGAGATGCCTAATGGCTTTCTGCCACCCTAAGTAGGAATTGGGCGTGTTTCAAGTTGTATTCAACGGTCCACTAAATCCGTGCAGAAAATGTCTCCTATAGGAACACAAAAAGCCTTAATTATCTCTTAGGATTTGAAATATTCTCACTTTCAACAACCTTCCTCTTTAAAGTGGTGCCAAGCACCAAGAGGCCACAACCAGTGTTTGTCAGTTAAGACAACAACAGCCTAAAGTAACAGCCTAAAATGCAGATATGCAACTGCTTGTTCACAAACAGGGGGGACAGACTGACAGTCCAACCCTTCGAGGATCCCAGTCTGTGGGTGTCGCACTGCCTGGTCACGAAAAGGTACTGGCTGTGGCAGAGGTGGCCAAGTTACGTCCTGAACCCTACCAACTCTATATCATATTTTCAAATACTTTAATTGCTTATCAGAACTGTGAAAACTGTAGCATCCTATTGTTTTCCTTTACTTTCCCAGCCATAAAAATGAAATTTGAAATGCAGCAGATGGCCATAACAGCACTGGTTTCTCTGAGGACACGCTGGGTTTGTTGGTTTGGACATGGAGTGATTATGAAGGACTTATGAAGAGGGTCCAGCAAAGGGCTACAAAGATGATGAGGGGACTGGAGCATCTCTCTGATGAGGAAAGGCTGAAGGACTTGGGGCTTTTTAGTCTGGAGAAGAGAAGGCTGAGGGGGGATCTTATCAATGCTTATAAATCCTTCAAGGGAGGGTGCCAGGGGGATGGGAACAGTCTGTTTCCAGTGGTGCCCAGTGACAGGACAAGAGGGAACGGGCACAAACTGGAACATAGGGAGTTCCATCTCAACCTGAGGAGGGACTTCTCTCCTGTGCGGGTGGCAGAGCACTGGCACAGGCTGCCCAGAGAGGTGGGGGAGTCTCCCACTCTGGAGTCATTCCAAACCCGCCTGGACGCCGTCCTGTGCCACTGCTGGAGGTGCCCCTGCTCTGGCAGGGGTTGGCACTGGGGGAGCTCCAGAGGGCCCTTCTAACCCTGACCATTGTGTGACTTCACTACTCAGCCTTTTGAATATCTCCACGAGCTGCTTCGTGTAGCCTGTTGATGGAGGCAGACCTTTGCGTCTCCTTCAAGGCAAAAGAGGTGGTTGATCATGACTCCTTGGGAAAGCATGATGAATGTACCAACGCAGACACATTGTGTTTTCAGGGAAGTTCTGTCTCTGGAGTTCCTCTATCTCCGAGTCATCAGTGGCTGTGCCGACGGAAAGATTCGTATATTTAATTACCTGACTGGAACCTGCCTGAAAGTGTTGATGGCCAATAGCAGAGGGGACCCCATATCTTCTTTCTGTGTTGCAGAAAACAGGTTGGTGATGACAGCTGCCATCAGTCTCTGAACCGAACCAGGCAGATAACATTGTGATTTAAGGAATTATGTATTTTTTTTCTTTTACTGTCCTTCTCACAAATAAGCTTTAAAGGGCTCTACTGCTTACTGAGTGCTTCAGTAACTTGGTTTTGTTAGCAATGGCTGAAAATAGATTTCCTTAGTCCATTCAGCAATGTACAACAGCCTGTTTCTATACAACATAAAATACAGCACTGGAAAAGGCTGCCCAGGGCAGTGGTTGAGTCACCATCCCTGGCGGTATTTAAAAGACGTGTAGATGTAGCACTTAGGGACACGGTTTAGTGGTGGACTTGGAAGTGTTGGCTTAATGGCTGGAACTGATGATCTCCAAGGTCTTTTCCAGCCTAAACAATTCTATGGACCATCTGTGAAGCTAAATTGAGAACCCAAATTTCTTAAGAGGTTGGGGAATCAAGCTGAGGCTTGACAAAGCATTTACCTCTTCCCTGACCTACTGCCTCTTCATAAAAGCCAATCACAGAAAATACTTCCAGGTTCCTTCACATCTGCACCTCTAAACTGAAGCTAGTTCCCAGTTTCTGTGTAAGCAATAGCTAAACCACTGGTGTGTTATCAATGCTGTTTTGGTCACAACTGTAAAACACAGCAATACACGGGCTGCTATGAAGAAAGTTAACTCCATCCCAACCAGACCCAGTACAC
>VUYV01000713.1:103932-136004 GCA_008711295.1 Anarhynchus alexandrinus | reverse complement strand
GTGTCCAGAGGAGAGCTTTAAACTGGAAGAGGGCAGGTTTAGATTAAACATTAGGAAGAAGTTTTTCACTTTGAGGGTGGTGAGGCACTGGAACAGGTTGCCCAGAGAGGTTGTTGAGACACCATCCCTGGAGGTGTTCAAGGCCAGGCTGGACGTGGCCTTGGGCAACCTGGTGTAGTGGGAGGTGTCTCTGCCTATGGCAGGGGGGTTGGAACTCGATGATCTTCAAGGTCCTTTCCAACCTAAACCATTTTATGATTCTATGACTTGAGTTTGACCCGTACAGGCTTTGGGAAGGACCACTTCTCAGTCAACCAAGACAGAGTTAGCTCTGCTGGTGGCAATGTCACCAGTGCAGCTGAGGATGAGCAAACTGAAATGGGCACTGTGAGCTTGTAGCTTCCTGTTCTATAGATAAACTTGGGGTGTCCGTATGCCTGTCAATGCAGCACCCATCCCTGATCTTGCTCAGAGCACTACTCTGCCAACAACGATCACAAAAGCTATCACAGAATGGTAGGGGTTGGAAGGGACCATCTTCTCAACTGTCCTCATCTATCCAAACTATCCTCAACTCCAAATGTGTTGGTTTTATTTTTGGAAACAGATGGCAAATCTGAACGTGGCCCTTCTCTCTATGCACCTGCACATCCTGACAGGACAGAAGCCACTTTGCAGCATGAAAAGAGACGAGACCTACGTTGTCCCATGTCCCCTGACAAGTTCTTCTTAATGGTCAGCACGCTGCAGAACGCCCGCAAGGCATCCGCCGCCAGCTCCAGTATTAAACACACTGCAGAAGTCAGGGAAGCACAGGAACCTCAACGGGAACATCAGCAATGCCGACCTGAAAAGGTACAACTATACCAAACCCCTCTGCAACACAAAAAGGACCAGGAAGTCCAGCTCCAACGTGCGAGACTGCACAGCGATTCTCTGACGATGAGAAGAATTTCTGTACCCTTCGAAACCAAGATGCTGCAGCTCAAGCTGAAAAACTCTTTGCATGGACCCACTGTGACGTCCTCCATCCCTGCTCCTTCCATCGTACGTCCCAAGACCTGTGGTTCGCTGCGAGAAAAGAAAGCTCCCGGTGGGCACGGTAAAGTCATTCCTCTCCCTGAAGATGGGGTTCGGCTTATCGACCCCTTTACGGCTTCTTCTGAACTGATCAAATCAACACGTGTGATGATTGCACAAATGAAAAACGAAGCGGTTTCCAGGAGAAAAAAGCCTTTTATTCCGTATGCTGCAGACCCTTCCCCGAGTGACAGTGGGTTCAGGCTCCTGACAGGAAAACAGAAGGAGGCGTATGAGGCGGCTGCTGTAGCTCAGTATCGGGCATACCAGACAAAGCTCACAGAGAATCAGCAGAGAGCATGCAAGAAGGCCTGGCTAAGGAAAATTAAAGGCCTCCCTGTAGACTCCTTTACTGGGGAGGGGAAAATAGCTGCTCCTGAACTTGGGCTGAACACATTTATTTGAGGTAATTCCATAGTCCAACACCCAACCACTATCTGAGGATTCTGGTGTCTGACTCTGTCATGTCAAGATCCCTGTGGTTTCTAAATATACAAGACATCTCTACTGTAAGTTTTTCTAAGAGATATTACTGGTATATTCAGCTGTGAATGGACTGGGTCCTCTCCTGGAGCTACCTTGGTAGACCTGCTGCTACTGCAGCCACAGCGCTGTTTGACACAGCCCAACACATGGCTCAACTGTGTGTGAATGATAATAATAATAAAAATGTTATTGGTGTTCATGTGGATTGATTAGAATTTATATATACTTGGACTTGTGCAAAGCATTTGACACTGTCCCACATGATATCCTGGTCTCTAAATTGAAGGGACATGGATTTGACAAATGGACCACTTGGTGGAAGAACTGGCTGGACGGTCGCACTCAAAGAGTTGCGGTCAACAGCTCGATGTCCAAGTGGAGACCAGTGACAAGTGGCGTTCCTCAGGGGTCGGTCCTGGGACCTGTACTGTTCAACATCTTTGTCGGAGACATGGACAGTGGGGTCGAGTGCACGCTCAGCAAGTTTGCCGATGATACCAAGCTGTTTGGCGAGGTAGACACGCTGGAGGGGAGGGATGCCATCCAGAGGGACCTGGACAGGCTGGAGAGGTGGGCCCAAGCCAACCTCATGCAGTTCAACAAGGCCAAGTGCAAGGTCCTACATCTGGGTCGGGGCAATCCCAAGCACAACTCCAGGCTGGGCGGGGAATGGCTGGAGAGCAGCACTGCAGAGAAGGACCTGGGTGTGCTGATCGACGAGAAGCTCAACATGAGCCAGCAATGTGCCATCGCAGCCCAGAAGGCCAACCGCATCCTGGGCTGCATCAGAAGAATGGCCAGCAGGGTGAGGGAGGGGATTCTGCCCCTCTACTCCACTCTCGTGAGACCCCACCTGGAGTACTGCATCCAGCTCTGGAGTCCCCAACATAAGAAGGACATGGACCTGCTGGAGCGTGTCCAGAGGAGGGCCACGAGGATGATCCGAGGGCTGGAGCACCTCTCCTATGAGGAGAGGCTGAAGGAGTTGGGGCTGTTCAGCCTGGAGAAGAGAAGGCTCCGGGGAGATCTTATTGCGGCCTTTCAGTACCTAAAGGGGGCCTACAGGAGAGCTGGGGAAGGACTTTTTACTAGGGCATGTAGTGACAGGACAAGGGGGAATGGCTTCAAACTGGAAGAGGGCAGGTTTAGATTGAACATTAGGAAGAAGTTTTTCACTTTGAGGGTGGTGAGGCACTGGAACAGGTTGCCCAGAGAGGTTGTTGAGGCCCCATCCCTGGAGGTGTTCAAGGCCAGGCTGGACGTGGCCTTGGGCAGCCTGGTCTAGTGGGAGGGGTCCCTGCCTATGGCAGAGGGGTTGGAACTCGGTGATCTTCAAGGTCCTTTCCAACCTAAACCATTCTATGATTCTATGATAAGTGGAAGAAGTGTGGACTAAAAACTGGCTGAGCCCAGAGGGTGGTGATCAGTAGCATGAAGTCTAACTGAAGGCCAGTAACTTGTGGTGTAGCCCATGGGTTAATATTGGGTCTGATCTTATTTAACATCTTAATTAATGATGTGGATGGTGGGGCAGGGTCCACCCTCAGCAAGTTGGCAGATGTCACCAAGGTGGGAGGAGTGGCTGATGCAGCAGAGGGTGGTGCTGCCATCCAGAAGGACCTGGGCAGGCTGGAGAAATGGGCTGAGAGAGACCTCCCGAAGTTCAGCAAGCGGAAGTGCCAAGTGCTGCCCCTGGGGAGGAGCAGCCTCAGGCACCAGGACACGCTGAGGCCACCCAGCTGGAAAGCAGCTTAAAAACTAATTTGTATTAAATAAAAAACAAAGGTAGTGGTTTCCATTTCTGTTTTTGTGGATAAAATGCCTAAATGTGCTTGATTTCCACTAATGCTCAGGACCTAAATTGGCTTGAGTTGGGAAGACAAAAACCTGTCTGGTTGTCCAACTTTGAGTATCAGAAATACCTGTTATTTTCTTGCATTAGAGGCTTGAGGCAGGACACTCCTGCCCATGGTCACCTCAAAGGTCCTTTCAGTAGCAGTTCTGGTTTGAGATGAAAGTTTGTAGGGTGGTGATTAGTTTTGGTTTGTTTATTTTAATGGCATCTCCAGCTGCCAAACCCCTGTGATCAAGCCAGACTTTGCTAACAGTGGAAAAAATAACAACAGTTGTCCCCCAAAGAATAATAATAAATGGGTAATAAAAACTAAGTGTCCGTGTAAAACTTTGAGGAAGCCAGAAACTAATGAAGATGTGGGAGCTGGACTGCTGGAGTTCAGAATTGTCACCGAGAGGCCGTGGCAGCTGGGGATGAGCAAGGGCGGGTGGTTGGCCATTGGCCTGGTTGCAGCAGGTCTGTGCTATGGGGACGGGGGATTCTAGTTGCCTGAGTTGTCTTTACCTGAGGTTAAGTTTTCAGACACGAAGCAGCAAGAATGTCACGCTCAGCCACGGGATGGCACTTTCTCACAAGAAATCAGGCGTAAGCTCAGTGCAGCTGCAGCCAGAGGCCCTTTGGCACAACGCCCCTGGAAAACAAACATCTTATAGAGGGAGCCTGGCGGAAAAACATCACAGAAAAGCCTGGTGGCTTTTTAGTCATGCTGAAGTGAGGATTAGTGTGCTGTCTTCCTACTTGGAGCCAATAAATCAGCATCTCCCTGCAGGTGCGGGTGCTCAGGCACTTGCAAGATGCTACAGCCACCAGAGGTGGTGTGAAATTACCTACGAAGGCAGAGCCGGACCAAGCCCTGTGACCGGCTTTAGCTCAGCGCAGCGGATGCGCGGCTGGGAGCTGGGCGTCAGAGATGCACTGGAAGGGAATTAACGTATGGGAAGATGTCACACACAGCACGTGAAGGCACGAAGGTAACTATGTGGAGGTGGTTTTACTATCTTTGCAATTCACTTCTGAATTAAATTGCCCTTTCTGTGCACCCGGGCTTTGGGCGAGTGGATGAGACACCCTGAGGGTGCTGCGGGCAGCACTGGGGTTGTGTGGGACACGACCCACCCGCAAGCAGAGCCAAAGCCAGGCAGAGAGGTGGCAAGATCGTTTAGATAGAGTTTTGGTGTAACTAGATGCCATTAGTGTTGTACTTGTGTCCTCCACAAAGTGTAGACAGTATTATCCTGAGATAACGACACCGTATTGATGTCACAGCAATTTTGTCTGTACAGCTCAGCAGGCGTTTCTGAGCAAAACGTGTTTTTACCCGAGTGTTGGTTGTAACTAGAAGTGTCTGTGTTCCAGCAGAGGAATGGTGCTTGATGCTTCACGCAGTGAACAGAAAAGGAGCATGAGAGTATTAAAAAGAGGCAACAGCAAAGATATAAAAAGCAAATTAAGTGTTTATTAGTATTGTATTTATCAGTAACAGCTTTGGATTGCCTGTGAAATGGCATGCTGACTTCAGTGAGCGTATAAAAGGCATTTGCTAGCTAGGTAAGCAAAATAGGCCTTTTAATATTGTCTTTATATAGAAATGAAAACAAAACTATGCAGGCAGTATTGAAGCGAAAGGATGTTTTACTTGTTCATGGCTGGATCACGCACCATGAGATTAGATCGTATCAGACTTAAGATAGTGGTGATTGTAATAACTACATCTGCCTTTTTGAAATTGGGAGGAAAAAAAAAAAGTATGAGGAAGCCCATTAAACAGCCAGGTCTTTATACAATAAACATTAAGTCTTCCAACTTGCTGCATAATACGCTTATTTCTATGGTGCTCTCTGCTGTGGATTTTCAGGTATTATATAGAAATTAAGCATCCTTTCCTGCAAGCTCTGTGCATTTCTGCAGGCTTCGTGAAAATTGAAGCTTAAAGCTTCCTCTTTCTTTTTGGCTACACTGCTTTGTCCCTCCTTACGCCAATCTGAGGGTGTTACTGTATTTTGAGCTTTTTCTATCGCATTTTCTAGACATCCAGTTATTATTTTTTTTTCTGGACCTGTGCCTGCAGCAGAGACGTTTATTGCGCTGCTGGGGAAGAGGCGCAGCGAAGCGAGCGCTGAGCGCAGGCACCTCCTGCCGAAGGTGCCAGCCTGTGTCAGCTGGCACAGCCACCCACCTGCCTCGTGTCACCAAGAGGGTGGCGAAAGGCCCGAAACCTGCATTGGTAAGGGCGCACGCTCCTCGCTCTGTGTTTTATGGCTATGGCAGACACCAGGAAAGGTGAGGCTTCAGAAAAGCCACTTTTCAAGCTCTCCCTCAGACTAACTCCATCCAACATCGTCCGGCCTTGACTGCATCCAGCTCTGGAGTCCCCAACGTAAGAAGGACATGGACCTGCTGGAGCGTGTCCAAAGGAGAGCCACGAATATGATCCGAGGGCTGGAGCACCTCTCCTATGAGGAGAGGCTGAGAGAGTTGGGGCTGTTCAGCCTGGAGAAGAAAAGGCTCCAGGGAGCCTTCCAGCTTATTGCGGCCTTCCAGTCCCTAAAGGGGCTACAGGAGAGCTGGGGAAGGACTTTTTACTAGGGCATGTAGTGATAGGATGAGGGGGAATGGCTTCAAACTGGAAGAGGGCAGGTTTAGATTGAACATTAGGAAGAAGTTTTTCACTTTGAGGGTGGTAAGGCACTGGCACAGGTTGCCCAAAGAGGTTGTTGAGGCCCCATCCCTGGAGGTGTTCAAGGCCAGGCTGGACGTGGCCTTGGGCAACCTGGGCTGGTGGGAGGTGTCCCTGCCTATGGCAGGGGGGTTGGAACTGGATGATCTTGAAGGTCCTTCCCAACCTAAACCATTCTATGACTCACGGAGCCTCGTGAAGGGGCACCGGCGGGCTCCGGCCTGGCTCCCCGCCGCTGCAGGAGCCCTCTCCTCGGCGGCGGCCCCGCAGGGAGCTGCGGACAGGGACAGGGACAGGGACAGGAACAGGGACAGGGACAGGGCCGGGGCCGGGCCCACCCCGCAGGCGGCTGAGGAGTGTCGGTCCCGCCCCGCTCCCTCGGGCCGCCGCCGCCAACGGCCCCAGGCCCTCGCGACCCATCCCCCCGCGGTGACATCACCGCGTCTCGCGTTCCGTCCCGCCAGCGCGCATGCGTAGGAAGGGGCAGGGGTGGAGCGGAGGGTGCCGGGATTGGCCGGCGGCGGTGACGTGGCGCGGCAGGCGGAAGTGAGGGGGCTCCCACCATGCTACGGCAGGTGAGGAGGGGGCCGAGGCCTGGGGCCGGGCCTGGGTCGGGGCCTCGGGCCCGGGAGTGCGGGGGGGCCGGGAGCGGGGCCCGGGCTGAGGCCTGGGGCGGCAGCGTCCGGTGCGAGATGGAGAGATGGGCGGTTTCTGCTGTCCTAGGCCTGCAGCCCCCGGGGCTGGGTTGCCCAGCGCGCTGGGGGCGCGGAACGCGGCAGGAACCGCTGGGAAGCGACCCTGTAGCGATTCGCAGTCGGGGGGAGCGCGGGAGGACGGGGCGGGCTGATGTTGTGCAGCGCTGTCCTTAGATACGCGGTTGGAAGCCGCTGTGGCAGCGCTGGGCTCTGGGAGGGGGTTTCGGGGTGAGAGCACTCGTTGGTGTCGCGTTTTTACAGGGCCCGCAGCAGACTTGTGCTCTGTCCGGAAAAATAACCAATTCTGGTTCCCTCACCAGTACATTCACTAAAATGCAGGAGGTTGTGAACCTCTTGCCTGACATAGGAATAGTTTTTGTACAAAGTAATGAGCTGTCTGAGAGGAATGAAGACTAAAAGACTCCAGGCTGGGCTGTGAAGTCAACTGCCTGGGTGCAGAAAGGATCCTTGGACTCACGCTGTGAGTTTATGTAGTTTTCACAAAGCACAAATCAAAAGATTTAACACTGCATTGTTTTGTTTCATATGCGGTCAAATCTTCACATTCTGCCTAAATTCATTTTGGTTTTAAGGTGACACTGTAATACTTCTGGGTTGTCAAAACTGACCTTGCTTGAAGTTGAAAACTGATTCTTTTTTCTCATGTAACTCTGCATCTGTTCCCCACTTCAGGACAGCAGTGATGACATTGAGGATGTGTCTCTCTTTGATGCAGATGACGATGTATCCAGGAGATCAAAAAAGTCAAAAATAAGGTCAGTGGCCGTAGAGAGAGTTTCTAGATGAGTTCTAGAGAGAAGCCCTAGGAAGGAAGGAAGGAAGGACTGCCATATTACATTGAAATATGTAATAGCAAATACCTTCTCTATTTGGTTAGAGGTAATGGAGAGTAACTTTTACATAAGTGCCAGTTCCAGAATCTCAGCTGGATTTTGTTGGTCTGTGCCTTCATGTGTCTAGGTGCCCTCACATTTAATATGTGTTTGTCTTTCTGCTTGTGCGGAGTCTGCACTGGTGCAATGACTCTGTGTAATGGGAGGTTCTCACCCTGTTGAGTGCTGGTTCTGGGCTGGTCCGTTATCTCTTCCCGAGTCTTTGTTCTTGAGTATGTTTGGTGCTGCCCTGCTGTCTGCCATGTCCTGGCGTAGTTGGTCCAGCTGCCTCCTTCCTTGTTCTGCCCAAATTCCTGCCACAGAGCAGCGTCCATACACAGGTGCTGTGGTGACCCTGGCTCTGTACTGCACGTTTCCGATGTGGAAACTGCAGAAATCAAAAAGAAGGGCAAGTCTGCTGTGTTGAGGAATGTGGTCTTTCCATCAGAGGTCTTTCTGCTGTCAGAACCTTTTTAAATTTACCCCATTAAAATTGCCTTACGCTGAACACCAGGTGAAACTCCCTGTCCCCTTGCACCCTGAATTGTGTTTGCACATGGGATGTGGCTGCACGTAGAATGTGTCTTCCTTATTATGAGCTTCTAGTCAGTTTGTTTCCCGTATTGTCAGCAGTCGTTGCACACTGGGTTCATGTTATGATGCTGATCCTTATCCTGTGAGTTGGCGGGAGTTTGCCTTGGCAATGTCATTTCTCTGAAATTGCTTCAGTCTTGTCTGAAAGAGCCGTGACTGCACTGTACTTCATTCCAGGCATCCAGTGGCATCATTTTTCCACTTATTCTTCCGAGTCAGTGCGATAGTTGTCTATCTGCTCTGTGAGCTCTTAACTAGCAGCTTTATTGCCTGCATGGTGACAATTATCCTCCTCTTGTCGTGTGACTTTTGGGCTGTAAAGGTAAGTTCCTCTTATGCTTTTTGTTATTTTTGTCTTACTATATAAGAATAATTGAGTGATATTCATGTCACAGAAAAAAGTAACTTCCTTGTGCCTTTTCAACAAAATGATACCCAAGATACCCTCAAGTACTGTGATGTATTGCAAAGTGTTGATGAAATAATAACTCCTAAATCTCTGTGTGCATGACTTCTTTTTGAAAATCAAATGGAGAACATATATTAGACTTTCTTTTAAGGTAGCACAGGCTTCATTATCAGATCACTTTCGAATCACCAGAAATATGCCTCACTTTATATTATTACAGTAATTTGTTATTGCACTGGACATATCAGAAAATAGATTGTTGTGGACATAAGAGCCATGTAATCTTGTTTTCCCAAATGTGAGGCAGATGAGCAGCCTTGAAAACAGCAACGCAAACAGCTGAACTTTGGCAAATGGTTTCTTTTAGAAGATATCCAGCTCATTGCTTTGCTTCTATTCAGAATGTCACGGGGCGACTGATGGTTGGCCTTCGCTGGTGGAACCAGGTAGATGATGATGGTAGAAGTCACTGGGTATTTGAAGCCAGGAAGGTAAATTTCTTTTTTTTTTTTTCTTTTAATTGTTTCTGGTTTATGGAACCCCTATTAATTGGCAGTTATGCTTGTGATGGTAGATTGCACAACAGAGACATTTACTTCCAGCCACAGATCTGTAAATGTGGGCTTGTTCCGTGTAGGCTGCTAAAAGAACTTTGTGATTGTTGAATTATTTAAAAATTCTCATGATGTATTGATTTGGCTTAATGTAAATAACATAAAGTTTCCACATAAAATGCAGTTAAGTTTCCCATGACATGTCAGTAACCTGCAAGTTTTCTAGTGTGGGCTTGAAACAGCTGATGTAGCTGTTACCTCCTGTCTACCTTCCAATAGAAAACTATTGGAAGTAGGAGGAAACGTATAGCATTCATCATGGCTATTGCTTTGCCTTTGTGTTCATGATGGCTACTGCTGCCTCCCTAGTATCCCATCTGTCAGGCACCTCACAAGGTGTCACGAATTTACCCTTTTGATCCCTGTCTCTTATCTCTGTTTGTATGGAGCTAACGGCATGCAGATCTGGAGTGAGGTAAAGACACTTTCCTGCAGTCACATGGGAAGTTGCAGTGATGTAGGGACTTGAACCTAAACCTTTATCTGGCTGAGTTTGTGCCCTCACTACAGGCACATTCTTTCTCAAAACTGTGCTAGTTTAGAAAAGCTAGAACATACGGGGGGAGGAGGGGAAAAGGTAGCTGAACTGCTGGTGATGCTGTAAATTCACCCAGAAGTTGTTAACCCAGTCCAGATATTTTAACTATTATAGGAAGAAGTGAGTGCTTGCTTGGGATCTTCTGCTCTGTAAAGACTTCATAAAATCAATAGTGTAGAGTGAATCACATCTCTCTGTGTGTAAAGGAAAAAATTACCCGACTTTGATGCCTAAGAGTATCACTATGTAATTCTGCTAGTGCTGGGATTAGTGAAATTCTGGTTGTCTGTGCAGTGATTTGGAGGTAGAAAACATTAGTGGTTTGACTGTTTCTAAGCATTTTACTGAACCATGCAGTAAATGTCACGTTTCCCAAACTTAACCTTTTTGCCCCAAGCATTCCAAGAGGATTTGATGCCGCTGCCTCCACTGTTTCTGATAGAAAATTGACAAAAGGGTCCCTTAAATGGAAATGTCTTCTGTTGCAGAAAAATCTTTATGTGATGTGGAAATTGATCTTGGAAGCACCCAGTACTGTTGTGAGGAGGCAAAAAGCAGGGGGCTTTCAGATTCTGGACTATTTTTAATGGCAATGTGATCTGTACAATGGAACAGCCTGTTAATCTCCATTTCCTTTCTGTTTCTAGGCATCGGCACAAGGGAGTAAAACCTCATCAGAAGCAGAGTCCCGAATTTTCTGGTTAGGTCTAATTACCTGTCCTATGATCTGGGTGATATTTGCTTTCAGCGCTCTCTTTTCTTTCAAAGTGAAGTGGCTGGTGAGTGGACTCCCTCAACTCAGTAACAGGTCCTGTGTGTTACAGGCAAGGCGGTGTAAATCAGTGACTGTATTTTCCTGTGTCTTAGGCAGTGGTTGTGATGGGAGTGGTGCTTCAGGGAGCCAACCTTTATGGTTATATCAGGTGTAAAGTTGGCAGTAGAAAGAACTTGACAAGCATGGCGACCAACTACCTTGGGAAGCAGTTCTTGCGGCAGGTAAGATTTCCAGGGTTTTGGAAACCCTCCAGTCATATTTTTGTCTGTCCGTCAGCTCCCTGACTGCCTGGACCATGAAAAGAAAGACTGAAAAAATTGTTATTTGTAGTTCTGCAGAAGGAACCTTCACACCTTGCTGCCTTGTGAATTTGAGCCCCTTTAAAGTCGCAGAGTAACTTGCTACTTGTTGGCATCAAGTTCCATTTGCAGCTCATTGTGATCTCTTATTATTTGCCGGTGCCATGGACAGGTGCCATAGAAGTTAGTGGAATATGGCTGGTATATTGGAAATAAGGAACACAGTGAACGTGGTGACAGAGCAAAAAGGTTTTTGATAAACTACTGTTCCTGCATAATGCGTTGCTAAATTACTCCTTTCATTGCGCTGCTTCCTCTTCAGGTTGTGCTAGCCACAAACCCATGCGTCTGGAGGGATGTTGCATTGGTCCCTGTGCTTCTGCGTTGCAGCTGCTGCTCTTAGCTGCAAGGGCTGATTTTTATATTATTTCTCACTTCCAACCAGCTCTTCTCAACAGGTCCTTTTCTGCCCCAGAGCTGGGTTTTCTTCCTTCTGTAGATCCTTGCAGCAGTAGGCACAACCGTCCCCTGTTCCACTTCAACGCTGTCATTTCACTTCTACTTTTACTGGGTTTCCTGGCTGTGGCTAGCTGTGTGGATGACTCTGGGGACAGGTGGTTTGGCTGCCACAGGTTCACAAATGTTTGCTGGAATTATTGTCATTAGCGCGATGGCAAACTGAAACACTGATGAACTGTTCTTCTTGGCAGTCTGTGCTCTGATTGTGCTCTTCTGTAGCTGGATTTGCTTCTGAATGCTTTTACCACTGCAGTGGCTAACCAAAGGCCCAGACCAGTCTCGATCTCTGGCAGAAATGTATGTCTTGCCCCAGATTCATGGCAGTGAGTCACATAATTCTCCTGTACTCCTTTTTTTTCTTTTTTGCTTTCTGCAGACTGTGGCTAAAGAGGACCAAACAGCATCTTGAGTGTGGTGGAAGCCTCAAGCCAGACCGGATTCACAGTAGTGGACAACAGAGAATATTGCTCTGACCATGAGATTTTGGGAGCTGCGTACATGAGGTGTGAATTAAAAGAAGTAAATAAATTGTGCAAGACTTCAGGTTACCACTCCTAGCAACTTATATTCGATTTTCCACTAGCAGTTTGTGTTTCAGTCCTTTGTTTAGTTTGATTAATCAGAATTAATTTGCCTAAACTTTAAATTAAAAGTTATCTTAGGTGGGTGTCATACAGGTTTAGAACTCCTGGATGAATTAAGAGGAAATTGCTGAACATCCTTCTTCAGAAAAACCATGCACAAGCCAAGCCTTCTGTTATCCAAGAACTCCCCCAACTCCTCCAGCAGTCGGTGCCTCAAATAGTTTCAGTTGTGGACTTTGCTGCATTTTGTTCTTGGAGGCCATTGCTGCTTCTGTTACGGAGTTTAGGTAGTGCTCTTTTGCCTCCACACCTCTCTCATTCTGTGATTTTAATGGCGCTGAGGTGGTTACAGTGAAGGACATCTAAAAGGAAATATTGCTGTTGGCTTAGTGGGAAGATTTATTGAAGTCTCGTGGAAACTGCAGAAAGTGGCTTCTGAGCAGCTCCGTTTTTTTTGTTTTTTTTTTTTATAATCTGAAGCTTTCTTGGAGGTCTCCATCTTAAACCCCTGGATTTATGGGAAGTCCCTCTTCTACCTGTAAGCCTGCATCTGTATGGAGACCATAGCGAGAGTAAGACCAGGTCACGAGGAAGGTTGCAGGCACAATTTCAGAGTAGTCGTTGCCTGCCTAACGCTGTTAAAGCGATGCCATCTGGCGTCATGTCGGCACTGCGCCGTAGCGTGTGTTTGGTGTCATAAGTTGTCTTCTCTGGCCGGGAAGGTGTAGGGTGGTGTGATCTGCAGTTTCCTCACCGGCCCCTGGGCACAGCATCGCAGGGAACGGGACCGGCCGGGGTTTACGTTTCTTGAATCCATGCAGTGTCCTGTCCTCAAGCTGTGCTCCCCAGGAGCCTGTGGCTGGAAAAAGTCTTTTGTAGGGTGGTGAACTGTTGGCTGGCAGTGTTCACTTAGATGGCAGAAAGTGGTGTGTTTTGTGTGAAAAGCTGTATGAAAGGGCTCAGTTCCTTCTTGTCACGTAATTCTGTTCAAGGCAGATTGTGCTTTCGCAGCAGTGGATGTTATAAAGGTATTTTAAATTAAGAATGTGGTTTCTTTTTGAATGATGGGTATTGTAAACTGTGGGATTGCATTAACACAATTTCTCTCCCTGTACTGTAGCAATACTTGGGAGCTGTACATTTGTTTAACTCTTTGGATTGATACCTTCCTTTTGTAAATATGTATTTATAAAAATCTTGAAATTAAAATAATGCTTTGTTTAACCAGACCAGATATCCCTTCTATGATTCGTGGCTGAGCTCTGTTTATACACTGTGTTCTTGTAAGGTGGCTTTAATGGGAGTTACTTGTCAAGTAAATCGGTGCTGCTTAGCGAGCTCTGGCACAGTTCTTTTCACCCAGGGGTCTTGGACAGTTTTCCCTGGTAACGGCTCCCTCCCTGGAGTTGTTATCATGCAGAGCTGAAGTAATTGTCACTCTATAACGCTCGGCTGGAGTGTGGATGCTCCTTCTGAGGGCACTGAGAGAGCCCCTCTGCCCAGGTCCCTGGCTCGCTCCTGGCATGTGGCAGTGTGCCACCATGGAGCGGGAACTTCTAGTCCCCGCTTACCTGGAAGGGATGATTTATTTCTAAGGAATTAATGTAAAAAAGCCAAATGAAGTCAGTCACTGAAGTAAAGGCGCTTCTGCAGCCACGTGGGGATGCGCAAGTGCAGCGTCTGGCCGGTACGGCTTGATGGGATGGAAATCCTTTCTGCTCCAGTCCAACAAGCCCCCAGTTTGCCGCTGCTGTCGGAGGGACGGCGCTGACTCTGGCACAGCTCCAGCCACGAGGTAGTTGTTTTAAAATGTGTTGAAAGTTTTGGACTTAATGTTTATTCCCCTGCTGCCAAAGCTCCCCTCAAACTGCTGGAAAATAGAGAGTGCTTTTCTGGAAGTTGCAGTTTATTTAATCAAGGACAGAGGCATTTATTAGTACATGTCTTTAAATATAGCCCTCTTTGGCTTATTTTTAGCCTCTTGGCAAACATTCAGTCTTTTTGGCTTCTGAGAAGCTGGCGTTTTATTGCGTTTCTCCACGGCGTGGATCAGAACCAAATTTCTTATCGCTGCTCCAGTTGGGTGTGAGTCGCGTTTGATTTTCACTCGCTGCCTGCTGGGGTTTCCTGTGAAGCGGGAAGTGGGAGTGGCCGCAGAATGGGGAAATTCTCTGAATGTGCTTTTTTCGACAAGCCTCGGGAATCCACGCTGAGCCAGTTTTTTGAGCATTAGCTGTATAGTGGTGGCCCCACCTAAGACCTCCAAGCCTGGGTGGTGGCTGAACTTCCAGGGTTTACAGAAGCAGAAATACTCCAAGAGCAATAATAAGAAAGTATTATTTGCTCTGAAATAGCAACGTATGCCTCGGGTGTTGCAAGCACAACTGAAAGGTGGGCTTGAAATCATCCTCCTTTTACAAGCAGAGCCATTTTGAGTCCTTGGAGCATTAGTGTCTTGGGCCAGCGGGGAGCTTACTTGCAGAGCTGGGGACAGAACGGGGGACATATGCTGTCTGGTTTGGGCTGTGCGAGGCCTCATCCTTCCCGTGTGTCCTAGGGATGAGCTGCTCCATTGCGCTTTGGCCGTGGCAGGGACCTGTCCCCTCCTGCTGCTGCAGACCAGCCGTGGTTTGTCCTCACCCACCATGGCCTTGCGCTCTGCAGCCAGCTGGGGGCTGGAGTCCCCAGGGAAGGCGCCTGATTTCAGGGGCAGAAGCAATGTTTTTTCTGGTGCTGTGCTTTAACGTTACCGTGATGCACCTGGATATTCTCAAACCACAAAAGCTTTGGAGGCAGTTTTGCCCCGTTGGGTGCATCTCTGTGCTACCTCCCTGTCCTGGGGAGCGCCGCAGGGGAGGGCGAAGGAGGGATGCTGAGTGCGCAGGGGCGACCTGGCCCCGGACACTCGGAGCCTCTCTGTTTTTTCCTCCAGAGATTTCTTGGAGACTTGCCGGGCCCAGAGGGCTGCAGGGAAAGGTCTATTGTAGTTGCTTGGCAGAGGCCACGGTCAGCCCTGCTCACACAGGACAGGACATCCCAGCTGGTATTTCCTAAACAAAAAACTGCGGTGACTAATGGAGAGTGACCTTTGGGGAGACCAAAGGGAGCAGGGATGCGGGTGAGGAGGGTGGATGTTGGCCAGGACCCAGCGCTGCTTCCAGGGCTCCTGGCAGGAAGGAATTTCTCGCTTCCCTCCTGCCTTTCTGTGCAAAGGGCCCCAATTTGGGAGCAGGCGTGCGTCCCTTCCCACCCTGCAAACCCACGGCAAACCGAGAGCCTCCCCACCGCCCTGATAAGACAGGCGAAGGGTAGAGAGAAAGGAAACGCTATTTTTGTTTTACTGATAGCAGCATTTTTATACCACAAAGGCCATGTGGGCCCGTCATTATCTCACTGTGTGTGCCGAAAGCAAACCGGGCGTGTTGAACGCGATGCCAGTTCCTTCCTGTCCTCTCCAGTGCCAGCGCGTGGCTCGGGGCAGCTGACGTCGGGGACGTGCTGTGCTGGTTTCCATGGCTCAGCCACAGGCTGCAGCGCTCGGCCGCTTGAATTTCACTCCTGTTCCTCAGGGGGAGGCATCGCCTTTGGGTGCTGCTGTGGGGACAGCCTCTTCCTCGGCTGGCAGCAGGTATGTGTGCTCCCAGCTCTGTCTTGAGGCTGCGAGAACAGCTGTCTGGGTCCCACCAAACCCATCCAACCCAAGGTTTGTCTCGAGCGATAGCTAATTCCGTGTGCCTTGCAAAGGCTGTATGGAAATAGCAAACTCTCAGCCATTCTTCCAGAACACCTTTTGTACCTACACAGGTTTGTGGCTCCCTCTGTATCACCTGATGGATTTTGCTGCCCTTAATTTGACTGATTCCTTTCCGAGCCCACACAGACTTCTAGGGTTTGCAGTGTCCTGCAGCAGAGAGCCTTGCAGGTTCACACTGGCCGTGGAAACATGCTTCACACCTTGTTCGTGTGGAACCTGACTTCAGCTTGATTTGGTGCCTGTCTGGTGAGGGAAGGGAAGGTGTTCGGTGTTTGCCACCGTACACAGTAGAGAGACGCTGGATTATGCATTAAACGTGGGGTTTGAAATCCCCAGATAGACTGAAACTACTGTTGGGATCCTGCTGGATCAGCTTGCTGAAGATCCAGGGTCTCCCCTCTGAAAAGTCACCCGCTCACACTACAGTGCCAGGAACAGTTAGCATCCTCCAGGAGAGGGATTACTGTTTGCCAGGATGTGTCCCAGCGAGGTCACGGGTTTTATTGAGGTAAAGATGTCCAGGAGGACATTGTGGCTTCATGTCCAAGAGGACTTTTGTAAGGAGACAGTTGAGCAATTGGACCTCAAGAGAAGATTTTGGAAGTGGGGAGTTGTGGGATTCCTTCCAAATATCTTTCTTTTCTATTCCCAGCAGGGCTGAGGATGACCCAAATGCTCTGCAAGGACTGGAGGGTGCTTTGATGCCCAGCAAGGAAGGCAGGCCAGTGTGAAAAGGCGCAAGCAAGCCTGGGGCTGACACGCTATTTTTAATGCATTTACGTGTTTTGGGCTAATCCCAGCTCTGTGCCTGATACTTCACTGGGGCAAGCCGCACAAGGATACACGTGGTTTTCCAGTGATACTCAGAAATACTGGCAGGGGTTGTCCCTGTTTCTCAAGATGGGTAACGAGGAGCAAAACCAATGCCTTGCACAGTGGCTGGGCTGGGGCTGAGCAGGTCCATCGCAGGGCAGGAGCCGGCCCTGGGGAGGCAGCGGGGCAGCACGAGGCAAGACAGAGTGTTTCTTACAGCAGGCGGGCTGTGGCTTCCCAGGGGTGATGGATGGCAAAGGACAGGAGTGCCCCTGGGGTGTGGGATGCTGCTGCCAGCCTCCCTCCGTGCTGCCTGGCATTCCCAGCATGAAATGAACCCCGGGGTGACTGCGGGCACCCGGTCCCTGCGGCACCCTCCTCGCCCAGGTGCCCCGTTTGCACTCAGAATTAACGTTTGAGCCCAGGCACAGCTTCCACTAATCTTTTATAGCAGGAGGGTTTCCTTCGAGGGGCAGGTTCCTGCAAGCCCAGGGCTTTGTGTCTCTCTGTTGCAAAGTCCTCCACGCTTGGGGTTTCAATTTTTAACGATGCACTAGTGAGATGAAAACGCAGGGTCTCTGCCAGGCATGGTTTATGGTGCCGACAAGCAGCATCTGCTGCGGCAGCTCGGTGGGGACTGTGCGCAGCGTTGGCCAAGTTCAAATTCATGGAAAAGGGGTTCATTTTGACTCTCCTAAAGACACGATCCTCCAGCAGACTCAGCGTCACAGCTGTCTCCTGGGCTTTCAGAGCATAGTGAAGCATCCACTGAACAGTTTTTATATTCGCAGGTAAAAGCAGAAGGGTTTTTCTGTGTTGTCCTGCTTCCTTTCTGTTTCCTTATAAGTGAACTCCGCACACTTTAAGGGCCAGCAGGCAGTGTGCCAGAGCAAGCCTGCAACACCCAACCGGTGGGTACGGCTTAAATCCCAGAGGTTTCTGGAGCCCCAGAGATGGGGGGAGGAGGATGGTTGGGTTTCCCTGTAACAAAGCCTGAGAAGGGAAGCACCTTGCCTTCCTAAGGGATATTTGAGAGGAGAAGGAGGCGGCAGTATTTAAAGGGCAGAAAGCAAACTGTAGTGTAGTGCAAGGTAGAAAGGGGCAGCAGGGATGATTTTAGGCAGGGAAGCTTAGTGCCATAGGGTATAGGCTGTAGCCCTCTGAGGTCCTATCACACTACTGAATTATCTATTGCGCAGACAAACTGTAACTACTTCAAATAGCTGGGTTTGTTCTTATTAAAATGGCCACTCTGGGTCATGCCAAAGGTCACTGTAACTCCAAATCCAGTTTCTGATGCTGCCCCATGCTGCTGATGCTAAGGAAACGGTGATAGAAAATAATGATGCCGCTCTTGCACCTGCTTAAAGCCTGGCAGTCTGTGGAGCAGGATCTCAAAGGCTGTATCTGCATCATCGTCACTAACAGCTATGAACTTGTCTCAGGACTTAGTGGCATCCAAACCCTCCCATGGCAATGAGTTTCATACAGAAATGATGTGTTCCCAGGGAACCCCTTTGGGGACCTTCCCCTGGTATGAAAACTCCTATTTTATTCCCATCCTTTGTTATGAATTTTTTCACAAACTATTAATTTGTAAATTACCTGATTAATGGCTATTCATGCCCGGTCATCTCATCCCGCAGCTGCTTGCTACACATTTCCAAGAGGTTAAATATTTGCCAGGTGGGACTCCCCTTGACAAAAGCCATGTTGATGCCCTTCAGCTGTTTCTTATCTCTGTGAGTCCCAGTCTGTAGAAATCCAGACACTTTGCTCAATGTAGGAGTTGGAGTTTCTGGTCTGTTGTTCCTCACAGTTCTCCCAGAATCCTTAAAAAACCCTGGTATCACGCTTTCCACCTTCCACCCACGTGGCAGCAGAAGCAGTCGGTTTGTCCGGGGATTAGTGGCTTGGTGGGTTCATCCCTGAGCCCTTTAGGCTCCTCCTGGAAACCTCCTTGGCCTACTGAGTTATTCCTCTGCATGCTGCCAGCTTGCGCAAACCTCCTCCTATTTAGTTCATTTTGGGTGAGTTCTTTAGATTTTTTCTTTTTTTTTTTTTAACATTTTTTTCAATAGCTCAGCAATGTGTAAACAACTCCATAGTAACCACTGGAGTACATGAGTCATTTCGCTTTTCTGCCACAGGACACACTCGCTTTTGCCTCCTGTTATGTTTCCAGATTAAAGGAGCGTTTCGCTGTTGAGATGGTTACTCACGGTTTCCTACGGAGCGTACCCATGTTGAGTCCGGCCCTTTTTTGTCGGTTTGTGTGACTTCTCCCCGGTGAGATAGATCCTCCACCCCTGCGGGACCTGCCACGCTTGTCATCCATCCCCTCTGCTGTAAGGTTTAAAACTCCATATAAGTTTCTTTTAACTGGTAGCTGGAGTATGTTTTCCTTTTGTTGGAGCCCTCCCTCACATCTGGACCCTGTTTCAGAAGGAATTTGGATCGCCCACCAAAACTGCCTCAGGCCTTGGGAACTTCCGCACCCACATCCGAGAACCCACGGGGCAGGAGGTGCCCGAACCCCCCTGCGGGCAGAGATCCCCACCCGAAACCTCACCTAAAATCTCTGGATGAGGGAAAAACTAAACCTCCTTTTGCGCAGCTCTTGGGTATGTGAGCCCTTGGTTTCTCATGTTTTAAACTGCAGAGTCAGCCCCAGAAGTTTGGTGTAATGAGGATCTGGACTGGAGAGAGGAGGGGATGGGGACTTGCCTTGGGTCCCGCTCCGTCCCCAGATCGTCGTCGGTGGGCTGTGGCACATAGCTGGGGCAGGAGAGCGGCACAGGTCCCGTTGCAGGTTGGGGGATCTGGCCCTGACGCCGGTGGTGCACTGCCCTCATTGGGCATTGTCGATCCCCCAGAGCTCTTCTGCAGCCGCTGCGAGCGGGACACCCCAAATCCCACTGCTCCCCACTGCAGTGAGAGCAACTGCAGCAGAACAGGAGGAAAACGCAGGATCTCTAACATCCCTGTGGGTTTTTTTTTTTCTCTCTGCAGCGCTGTAGGAACTGCAGCATCCCCTGGGGTGCTACCAGACTGGGCAGCCCTTCGGGGACATTAAACCAGCCTTTTCCTTTGCACTGGGCCAGTGATCTCCTGGGCAAAACCTCTCAGTCCCCCGTGGCCCTTGTGTTTAGGGACAGCAGCAGCAAACATCTGGAGCAGCACCTCTGGGCTGACCCTGCCATCGGGGCCCTGCAGCCCAGAGAGAACCTCTGCGGGACACAGACTTCAGTCCATCCCTCTCCCATCTAAACCCGTATGGCAGCAGAGGGAGCTCTTATGCTTTTTTTTCCCCCCAATTAATTAATTAAATTAAAAAAAAAAAAATGGAGCAAAGAAAGTTTTCTGGAAGGGCTTATTGGAAACGCCTCCGAGGATCAATCCTGCGGTGTGAGCAGCGCCAGGAGCAACCTGCCAGCCTGGCGCATCCCGTGCGAGTGTGGGACGGCGGTGGGAAGGGTGTCACCTCCCCGGGTGTCACCCCCGGCCGCAGCCGCCCGTCCTCCCGCGCCTCGCAGAGGGGTGACAAAGAGGAAAACAATAACCGAAACCACCTCTCCTTCCGTCAGCGCTCCCTCTGCGCTTTCTGGGGCCGAGCGGGGATATAACGGGAACATGATTTCACCGCCCTCATGTTACGGGGTGGTGTGAGCAACCACTTGAGTTGGAAAAAGTAAGTAAAAAGTAAATTTGTTCCCAGCTGGGTGTGTACGTGGGACTGGCCGGCTGGGCTGTCTGCTCAAACAGACCTCGGGACCCTCCCGATTTTGGGGAATAAACTCTGATTTAAATAAATGCTTCCTAGGACGTGATTCAGCCCTGTGACCAGCAGCAGCCCCGCGGGTCCAGCACCCCTCCCTGCTCCATGGGCTGGGCGTTCCCCGGAGCAGCGCCGCGGCGTGCACTGCGTTTGGGGCGCAGGGATGGACGTTTTCCATGGGTTTTAGTGGGAGCTGCCAGGTTTAATTGTTGGACACCACACTAAAGATCCTATTTACTCCTTCCAGGCTCAACCACTTATCACTGACGCTTCGAAGCAGCAGCTAAATGCTTTCCCTGCCATCCAAACGATGACATTTTGGGGTGACAGGACACAGGGGACAGGACAGCCTGGCACCAGTAGCTGCCAGGTCGCAGCCCCCTGGACCGGTAAGGGGCAGCAGCATCGCATGGGCGTACTTGACCTGGTCCAGTACAAAGCAAAACAGATCAACCCCCATAATTTTTTTCTGGTGGATTCAGCCATGGCTGGGGATGAGGAAGGTGATCCCGTCATCCATGAGCGGGCGGTGATGAGGGGTAGCGAAGAGCTGGGACAGCACCTCTCACCTGTCACAGCCCACACCCCATGACAGCCCCCCACCGTGGTGATGCCGCGGGGTGCAACGCCGCTCCCCAGCACCTCCATCCCAGCTCGATGGCTTTCCGCAGCCGGCAGCCCTGAGGTTGTGGTGCCTTTTTGCTGCACAGCCCTGAGCCCAGGTCCCGGGAACCTTTGGGAAGGTCCTTGGGAAGGACCCGGCTCCCTCAGGTCCTTCCCAAACCCCCCACTCGCAGCACTGGGTCTGGCTGGTTTTGCTGGTGGGTGAGGAATAGCTGTCACCTGCTCAGTGACATTTCAGCGCAGAGCCACGCTTTCACCCTGGTTGTGTCTGCGTATCCCCCTGCCACAGCCAGTTCCTACCCATGAACTCCCAAATCCATCACGACCTGGTTTCGCAGTTGCTCCTCATCCCTCTCGCTCCAGTCGGCCCCTCTACTCGGGTGGTCTCACCCGGAGACGTCAAGTACAAACATCCCCAGTGTAATTTTTGGCAACGTCAAAGTTTCTGGCTTCAGATACATCAACAGGACTTGTCATTACATTTAGCTGCTTTCCCCTACCCTCGCTCCCGCAAGACCTTGAAGTGCTCTTACATGATTTTAGGATATCCACAAAACAACCGACCTGTTAGCCGAGCTCCGATTTCATTTTAACGAGGCGGGACTGCAGTTTGCACACCACAGTCTCACCCAACTGATAGCCCCTTCCACGTAGAGCCCTGCTTCATCCTCATCCTCATCCTCCTCATCCTCGTCCTCATCATCCTCATCCTCATCCTCATCCTTCTCCTCATCCTCACTCTCCACCAGTGTGGCACCACACGTGTCTCGTGGCTGCTTCTCACTTGGGTCTCTCTCTCCTGGTGTGGGGCCACACATGGATGTGTGTGTGTAACGCAGGGGTTGGGCTCGGGAGGGTTTGGAGTTTATATTTTTCTTAAAAGCGGCAAGAAATGATTTCCTCTGCCCTGTGACCTGCTGCCATCACCGCACGTGATGGCTGTGGGCGCCAGCACTGATGGAAACAGCAGTACCCTGCCCTCCTCCCACTGCCACAGCCACCAGGGTCGAACCCTCCCTCGTTGTCTGAATTCTTGGTCTTCAGCCCCAAGTTTGAAGTCCCTTTGATGAGCAGGCGTGACACTACATTAGCTGCAGAGGGCTTTGCGAGCTTTTACTCCAATTTACGTCAGCGCCACAGGCAGCTCGCTGCCCGTCCCACAGCTCACTGGCCTTGGGGAGCATTAGCAACGTTGGGTGTTTGCCCTGAGGTTACGTGGAGCTTTGGGTAAGGACCTGGAGCCACCCGGGAGATGTGGTGGCTGACCAGGGAAGGAGCTGCAGTCTCTGGGCTGGGCTGATGCACTTGCTGGCATACATCTAAGGTGGCTGGAAAGGAGTCCTGGACCTTCTCCGTCCAACATCCCCGTGTGTTGGGATCCCTGCTGTCATGTCTTGACCATCAGGGACAGCCCTCAGCTTTCAGCTCCTGCAGGCGCCGAGGTGGAAACTGCAGAGGAGGCTGAGACCTGGAGCTCAACGGACACGTCCTACGGGACAACCTGCAGGGCCATAGGCCAACACTGGCAAAAGAAAGAAAATTCCCTTCTCAAAGCTAAAGGAAGGCTGTTCTGTGCCCAAATTTTCAGCACTTATTGGCACTGTGGTCATGTCTACCAGCCCCAACCACAGTCCCCTGCAAGGCACGTGGGTACCCAACAAACACTGACAGTGAAGGTGGCTCGTGGCTGGAGCAGAAAGTGATTCTCGATTGCTTGGAGGGGAGGAAGGAGCCCCACAAGGACTGTGGTTCACAGGACTCTTTCTTTTACCCTCAACTGAGTAAGATCCGTTCATCCAGGAAAATCAGAGCCCCATAGCAGAGCCAAACACACCACGTTATCGAGCCCTTGAAATTAAAAGTGTCTCAAGCATAAACCTCACCTAGCTGAACTGTAAATCAAGTCTCCGCTTTCGGGCAAACCAAGCTTGCATACTTATGAATCACCTCCTCCTCGCTTAATCATTTTGTATTAAGGACATCTTAAAATGAACGTCCTCAAGTCGAAAAGTCCATTGGGCAACCTGGGCTGGTGGGAGGTGTCCCTGCCTATGGCAGGGGGGTTGGAACTCGATGATCTTCAAGGTCCTTTCCAACCTAAACCATTCTATGATTCTATGATATTACATCTGCATCCAAGTTTGCAAGCAAATATGGGCAGTGGTCGGAAGAGCGGTCATCCTCCAAATATTTCTGCAAAAAAAAATAAAAGAAAAGGAAAAAAAACCAAAACCAAAAAAAAAGTCTGGGTGGGGAATGACTGGCGGGAGCGGGCAGGGACGGGGCTGAGCCACGCGAGCGCCCGGGCGAGGAGCCCGCTCCCAGTGCGGCTGTAGCTGCCTGCCTCCACCCTGACCTGTGCAAATCTGGTTGGGTGAAGGCAGATTTCTGCTGGAAATTAAAAGTCGCCCCGCTTGCCGATGGCCCGTGGCCAACCGACGACCTCGGAGAGGAAAGCGCGGGCAGTGCTTCGGCTCAAAGGGCGTGTGATGGGCTGGGGACGGCGACAGACGGTGGGACTGTGAACAGAGGGTGTCCTCTGCTTCTAAACCACCAAATCTACTTTTTTTTAAACTCCTGCTGAGAAAGCCCTTATAAAATATTGGCCGCCCTCGGGACACTCTGGCAGCCGTAAGCAGGAGAAATTCAACTTTCCGCACTTTTCTCCGCAGCAAAGTGTTCAGGGTTTGGGATCTCGGCGGGGTTTGGGGACGGGGGAGGTGGCGCCCAGGGCAGGCCCATAGGGCAGCAGGAGCAGAGCACGTGCGGCTGTATTCCTCCGTGAGAGGGGGAGAGAGAGGTTTCACGTCAGAGCAGTGCAACGCGCCTGCGGCTGTCCTGGGGGGTGGCAAAGCCCTTCGCGCATCGATGCGCGGGAGGGACGTGCGCTGTCCTGGTTTGAGCGACACAGGACTAATTTCTCTTCTAAGGCTTGGGAAAACTGCACTTTTAGAAGACTCCAGTGTCTGAATCTGTGTAAATCCCTGCTTTCTAGCCAGCTGTGGTGTGTGGGTTTCAAGGTCTCAGTGTTTTGGAGCTCACCAGGTGGGGGGATGAGGAGGAGCGAGACCCGGGCACTTGACCCAAGCTGCCAACAGGGTTATTCCATACCATCAACAGCACATTCACTATAAATTAGAAAGTTTGCCGGGGAGTTCTCTCTCTCCCGTGATGGCTGCCATCCTGAGAACTCCTTGCCCTGGTGCCGGAGCCCTGAGCCCTTCCCTTCCTCCCGAAGCCGCAGCGCTCGCGGTGTCCCACATTTACTGTCACTGCTGGGAGTGCACAGCTTCTACAGCTAGAATGCGCTGAGGATAATCCTTGGGTATTTTATATTGGTATCAGGATCAATATTGGTTCTTTAGTATTATTAATGTTAATTATTTAGTCTTATTCTGTTTAATCTGTTTATATTTCAACCTTTCGGTTTCCTTGCTTTTCCCTATTCTCCTTTCTGCATTGGGAGGGATCATCGGGTGAGAGAATAATTATCTAAATGAGAATAAAGTGTTACAGGTTCCTCAAACCGTAACACACACCCAGTTCCGATGGAGATTTGCCGGCTCAGAAGCCGCTCCTTGCAGGCAGCGCGTGGAGGAAGCCGCTGGTGGCAGTGGGCAGGGCTGCCCGGAGGTTTGCTCGTGTGCCGTGCGTGCACCATGCTGAAGATGGGACGTGCCAAACACCGCCCGCGGTGACCGGCTGTCCCGCTCCGGCAGCGGCTCGGCCCCGTGCTCACTCCTCTCCCTGCGTGCGCTCCCGCCTGCCTGGAGCCGGATTCGTATGTAATTGCTCCCAGGGAAAGATGGGTTGGGAATAGGTCCACATCTCTCTGTGGGGTGCTGAAGTTTGGAAAGTAGAGGGGATATGTCACCGTTTGGGGTTGGTGCTACTGTCCCCCCCCAGCAGGAGCTTCCCAGCGGCGGGCAGACCCTTGCAGCACTTGATAAAAACCACTTTATTCATCTCCTCCCGGCTTTTGAGGCAACTGTAATACCCGACGGCCGCAGATGGACACCCTCAGGCATGCAAGGACACAGCAACGGCCCCCGACACAGCAGGACGGGGGACCCCAAGCAGATGGCACAGGCGTCCGCACAGCACCCTCCACAGAACAACACTTTGCCTTCACAGACTGGTGGGGGTCGGAAGGGCCCTCTGGAGCTCCCCCAGTCCCACCCCCTGCCAGAGCAGGGGCACCTCCAGCAGTGGCACAGGACGGCGTCCAGGCGGGTTTGGAATGGCTCCAGAGTGGGAGACTCCCCCACCTCTCTGGGCAGCCTGTGCCAGTGCTCTGCCACCCTCACAGGAGAGAAGTCCCTCCTCAGGTTGAGATGGAACTTCCTATGGTCCAGTTTGTGCCCGTTCCCTCTTGTCCTGTCACTGGGCACCACTGAAAACAGACTGTTCCCATCCCCCTGGCACCCTCCCTTTAAGTACTTATAAGCATTGATAAGATCCCCCCTCAGTCTTCTTTTCTATAGACTAAAAAGCCCCAAGTCCCTCAGCCTTTCCTCATCAGAGAGATGCTCCAGTCCCCTCATCATCTCTGTAGCCCTTTGCTGGACCCTCTCCAGCAGTTCCCTGTCCTTCTTGAGCCGGGGAGCCCAGACACGCAGTGCTGGGCATGCACGGGTGCACCGGGCCACGACCGGGCACTAAAAACCATCGCAGCACAGGTCCCCGCCAGGATACAGGGTGTGCATCCCACAGCCAACACATCCTCCCTGCATTGCGGTGTGCTCACACACCCGCACACACACACACGTGTGCACACACATACACACACACACACACACATGTGTTCCACAGCAGCACAGTTATTTTCCTGCTCGGCGGCGGCTGCTGTGAATTTTCGACCCAAAAGCAAGGTCTGGGCTGTCAGCGGATCCGCGGGGCGGTGGAACAGCCTCCAGCAGCAGGGGATGAGCTCAGCACCAGCCGAGCCGAGTGAGCCTCCACCTTTCGCGAGCGCTGGAAGCCGGGACGGCGGCTGCTGCTGTTCTCATCAGGCGGTTTTTCACCTCCAAATGACCTTCACTCCGTTCCTCGCCCACTCAGCTGCTGCCAAGTGAGAGGGGTTTCGTGGCCATGCCCCCCGTGCAGCTCTCATGGATTTGGTACGGATTTAATGGATTTTTGAACTTCAGTGACTGCTTAACTTTGGCTCAGTGATACCCAAAGGTGCGGAGGCACCTTAGAAGCCCCAGGCTGGGGTGGGTAACGGCAGTGTGCAGTCACAGCCCACCTCTGCCTCCTGAGCATCCTCCTCCCGGCCTGGGAGCACCCTCAGCCCCAGATGTGAACTCCGCGGCTCAGGTCTCTCCTAGTCTAAATATGTAGCCGAAGGAAATTCCAGCTCAGACCCCTCCTGGCAAAGCTCTCCGGCTCTGCTCTCGTGGTTCCAGCACGCAGGACCTCTGACTTTACAGCTGCAAATATCTTGGAGTCATACAAGAGGAAGCAGCATAGCTAATGTGCATGGGAATTATCCCGTGTCCTAAAACTTTGCCGAGCCTGGAAGCCATCTGTGTGACCCTTCCCGGGGTCGGAGGTGAGACATTCCGTTTTTCCTGTGTCATTCGGAATGAAAAGCAGAATATTGGCTGGTGCTCGCAGCCCTGCGAGACGCTAAGGACGTGTGTCAGGACGCTGCGAGCTATTTTCTTTAAACACGATTTAACATCGCGAAAGCGCGTCCAGCGAGCAGCCACCGGGTCCTGCGGACACACGGCTGGGGGACGTGTCCCGGTCCTTCAAGGAAGGGGCTAAAGAAAATGAGGACAACTGAAGGGCTGAAACCTTGCGAGTCTGGAGGACATGGCAGCTGCAAGGGGAAATAGTGACGACCTCAGTGTCTGGAGGGAATTTAAAATGCAGGACACGGATGCAAAACTATCAAAGTGCTGGCTGGACACTTAACTGCAGTGAGATGTGGAATTTATTGCAATTCATGACATACACTCGCTGGTAGTTGAGCAGTATCAGCCATTAGCTGGAGTGGCCGGTTTAAATTACCTGATTTAAAATGCAATCATTTAATTTGAAACAACCCGTTGCAGGTGAAGTCAAGCCCACCTAATTTTGACCTTATGGACCACCCACAAGCATCTCTCAGGACACCCACCCGTGGGGGAGACCCGAGGAGTCACAGCACCCCAGGAGCAGACAGGTTTGAGGTGTCCAACTCAGAGTAAGAGAAACCACCTCCCAAAGAGCCTGTTTCTCCCCAGTTAGAATAGAATAGAATAGAATAGAATATTACTTGTAATATTTAATTACTCGAGACGGAGCTGTGAGTCTTGTTGCACCTCTCCTTCCCACCAACACAAGTGCGGCCTGGGGACGTGCCGATAAACCAGGGCACATCCCGACTTTCCAAGAAAGGTCCTGCCTCTGCTCCCTGTGGTGGTCTCTTTTGGGGAAGACCTGGCTGGTTGCGTACTTCCATGGTGAGGAAGGTCATCATGGGCTTGTTGTGTTGAACGTCATCACGGGCTTGTGTTGAAGGTCATCATGGGCTTGTTGTTTTGAAGGTCATAGTGGGCTTGTGTTGAAGGTCATCGTGGGCTTGTTGTGTTGGACCAGCGCCAAAGACACCGAACTGGAGCCTTTCATCTTGAGTGCTGCCCAAAGGTGGGGCGAAAAGACAGACTTTGCCTTGATGCACGAGACAGAAGACAAGAAGTTGACCTGACCGTGGGTGGAAGCAGTAAGGCCCTGCCAACTNTGTGTTGAAGGTCATCGTGGGCTTGTTGTGCTGAAGGTCATCGTGGACTTGTTGTGTTGGACCAGCGCCAAAGACACCGAACTGGAGCCTTTCATCCTGAGTGCTGCCCAAAGGTGGGGCAAAAGGACAGACTTTGCCTTGATGCACAAGACAGAAGACAAGAAGTTGACCTGACTGTGGGTGGAAGCAGTAAGGCCCTGCCAACCGTCACGGGTGACACAGCTCCTCCCCGGTGCTGATGGGCGCTGGGGTCTTTGTTTGAGCCTCCCAAACCTTCTCCTGACCCATCCTTTGGAGATGGCACTGCTGAGATGGGGTGGCGAGTCCCAGACTGGCACTTTTGTCCCCCAAACAAAAAAGTCCAAGCCATGAATCGGGAGAGGGGAGGTGGGTCTGGGCCAGCCTCATGCTGGAATGCTTCCTACGGGGAATAAATGAGGCAGCACACAGAGGAGAGGAAGAAATCACCCTGGAGAAGAGGAAGAAATCACCCTGGAGAGGCGGCTTGTTTACTGCAGCTCACACTGGTCCCAGACAGGAAAAATGTCCCTTGACTTCCCCCACCCCATGGCACACCAGGAGGTTGTTTTGATGTTTCGGGAGAGGTGCTAGGGGCTGTCTGAAGTGCTCATCGAGCGACGCGCGTTTCCATCGCTCCCATCCCACCGAACAGCCGGAAGTGACTCAGATTTCCCGGAGATGCTCTTATCTCGTCCTGCCCGGCGCTCGCTCGGCAGCGCGGGTGAAATAGCGGCCCCTGGAAAGGCTGCCCTCTGCCCTTTCACAGGGTGCTGGAGGTTTCCTGGCTCTGCGGCTCCCACACCCGCCGAGAGCTGGAAAACCCCGGCAGCCGCTATCAGAGCCCCGGGGAGGGCTGGGGCTGCTGCAGCCCGGCGGGTGCTCGGAGGGTCGGTGCAGGTCTGCGTCCCCAGCTCAGCATCGCCGAGCAAGGAAAGGTTGTGTTGAGTCTGGCATGGCTAAATAATCCTGCGCAGTCCTCGGCAAACCCCTCCAAAAGCTATGGGGCACTTATGTGTGTGCGTCGTGACACGGGCTGCTCCGGCATCACTTTTAATCGCAGTTAAACGATGGCAGCGCTGGGTGTGCTGGGCAGGCACTGGGCGGCTGTGGTGGCTCTGGTGGGGCCGTACCATTTTGCTGTGCACCTTTGCATTCATGACATTGACCTCTTTGTAGTTCCTGATTCCAGGTTTCCACCCTTCACTTTTTAATGGCCCAATTAGCAAAATACCCACCTTGGAGCCTGCAGCCACCAGCCTCACTGGGTCACTTCTTGCTATGGCATGCGGTGGCCATGGCCACCCGGCACCACCCTTACCTGGACACCGCTGCCTTGGAAGGCTGTCTTTTCCTTCAGGGAAAAAAAGCTGAAGGAAGGGAGAAAAAAAGTTTAATTTTTTTTGTCCCAAACGTCCAAAATGCGGCGTATTTATTTTGTCCCAGAAGTTTTGTTTGTTCTTCTCAATCTCGGTGGGGTTTGAAGAGGCACGGGAGGGGAATTAGACAGTTCAGGTGGTTGATGGGAGGCAACTGGATGTGGAAGAACAAATTCAGGTCTCCAGTACTACCTGGCAGCGTTTAAGTCCTTTCTTACCTGAAATGCACTGGGAATCTCGATGCAGTCTCAGCTCTCTGCATCACGCAGCTGACGGGCTTCTCGGCCCCTGTGCTAGATCCAAATCCCTCACCTTCTTCTTCCATCCTCTAAACGTTGTGTTTCCTCCTGTGGCTCTATTCTCACTTTGGTATCGCCCTCACACCCACATCTACGTGCTGCTCTGCCAAGTTCATTCACCGCTGCGCTCCTGCCCGGGAAGGGGCGATGGTTTCTCACCAGTCACGAGGACATCAGGAAACCATCCGCTGTGTTGCTCCGAATACTCCCAGTGCCCTGGAGACAAGCACCCCCCAGGCACGGCAAGGCGTGTGAGAAACGAGTAAAATGCACAAATTTAGGGAAAAAAACCCCTCAGACACATACAAAATTTCATCTTGACCTGGCAGCGTCACTGCTTCGGTGACTCTGACGCCATGTGTGCGTGTTCCTGTGTGTCTGTGCCGAGGACACCTTCAAACGTGGGGCTCCAGCCCGTCCCTGTGTCCTGCTTTTAGTCAGCCCAGTCCAGAGGGGCCTTTTAACCAGGCGGAGGGGGAGGAAGGTGGGTGATGGCTGGATGGAAAGGCATTTTTTAGGATTCTGGATATTATCAGCTGGGCTCCTTTGACTCACAGCTTTCTCTGATCACCAGCCAAGATCTCCAGGCTTCAACCATGGCTTCAGTATCGACCCTTTCTAAGGAACTAGGCTGCCTCAGCTCCCTGCCTCAGTTTCCCCAAACAGGGCTATTGGTGTATCTACCCGGCACAAATGTTTTCACAAGGACAGTGTTGTGCTGTACGCATTGCCACTGTGCTTTCCCTCTGTTCGGAAAGTCTGGACCACACCAGCATCCCCAGTGCACCCATTTTCCTCGCCCGGGGTGAGACCGCTCGGGCATGATGCTGAGCCCAAGAAGTCAGCAGGGACCCGGCCCGCGCGATGAAGGACTCGGAGGCGCCTCTGCAGGCGTTTCCTTGCTGGATCCCTCCTGCCCTGCACAGAATTAACACCTCTGGCTATAAACAATAAATCCTGGAAATCGTTACGCCTCCCCTTGCGCATGGCAAAGGCATCCGGGGAGGACCGCAGCCCAGGTGAGACAGGGTCAGGCTGCGCCATGGATCCGGCTTCTGGGGGGACAGGGCTCTGGCGTAAATGACGCGGCAGAGTTTGGCCAGGCCGGGCCGGATCTGTGTCACACCAGCGATGGCTTTGGCTTCCCGCCCTGCCGGAGCCCAGCCCGGAGCTGTAACACGTCGAGTTGTCATCTTGCTGCTTTTTTCAGACCAAGGCTGGAGCGCCTCTTCCCAGGGCAGGGGGACTCCCAGAGGAAGCGATTATTCATTTCCAGGAACGTTTGAACCAGAGAAAGCTCCTGGAAGCCTTCTTAGTGCTTGATGTCAATGTGTTTCCTCGGTACCGTCGCTTCCATGTCCGAAGGGGCCGGCGAGCCCTTCTGCATGGCTGCCCGGTGCCAGCGGGACTGCCTGGGCGGCTCCAGGCTGGGCTGATCCCTGGAATAGCACGGGAAATAAAGACGTCACTCTCCAAAAGTGGCCAGAGGCACGCCGGTGCTGTGTGACACATCCTCCACAAGGATGGGCTCTCCCAGGGCAGGGACTGCTCGAACTGGGGACGGTTTCCAGGATTGTGGATGAATATCTTCGATGGACACCTCTTCCCTCAACTCCTCTGCTCCCCCGTACACCTGCATGAACTCTCAGTGGCCGCAGTACCTGTGCCGAGGTGTGCCACGGTTTACACGCTAAAAAAACCCTCTCTTTTTATTTATTCTGAACCTGCGACCTCCTACTTTCATTAACACAACCTTGCAGGACTGAGACTTAGGTTTTGTCTCCCGTCACATCTCCCCTCCACGCGCTCCCTTGGCCGCTCCTGCCGGGAGCTGTTTCCTTCCTATCCCCTCCCTGGGATGGGGGACCAGTATCCACAGCGCAGGCGACTCGTGCCTTGTTCAGCTGGAATAACATCGTCCTCAGCTCTCATCCCTTTTTCCTCCCCTCTCCCTTTCTCCCCCGGTTTGGGGGGGAGCTGGGTGCACCCACCAGCTCTCCTTCCCTCCGTCCCCGCTCCTCCCAGCACATGGCTGGGACGCGCTGGGGCTGGGACGGCAGAAGAAGTGACCTCAGCACTGAAACTCCTGGCTCTGTGTGTGTTCTCCAAACCTCTCTTTATTTACGATGCTCCGTGACAACTGTTACCGTCCGTACCAAAGCAGATGGGTTGCAGGAGCACCCGGGTTCCCTGCTGCTGGCTGGGGAGAGGGATGGAGGGGAGAGAACGTGCCCAGGTGCAGCCACCAAGGATGGGGATGGCACGCTTAACCCCAAAACACTGCTCATCTGGTGGCAACCGGCCCCACTCCCCGCTCCCCGGGGTTGTTTTGGGTGGAATTGCTGGGCTTGGTTGAATCTGCTGTCTTTTTGGGCTCATCCTCTCCATCTCACCCCACCTCCTAAATCAGTGCCTTCCAGCTCCCACCCTCTGCCTCCGCCGCGGGCGTTCCCCTCCTGCTATCCGACTGCAGTCCTCAAGATTATGATTATTAAAATCTGCCGCTAAATAAGATGAAGATGTGCTCTCCCTCCTCCCCAGCCGGCCGAGCCTTCACCCTTCATTTGAGGACGCAGAGGGAGCCCAGGGGTGACCCCCGAGGCTGGGGAGGATGGCAGGGAGGAGGCAGGATCCGCGTGTTTCGGCGCAGGATGCGCCC